>APFE030029827.1:0-14449 GCA_000404065.3 Pinus taeda
AACTTAATGACTATTTAACATACAATATTTGATTATTTAATATTTACATTTATTTTATTTATTTACTTGTTATGAATTATATTCATAACAATAAGGATTTCATCCTATATACACATATTATTGGAGTTGTAGATGCCCAAGATATGAACAATCATCTTATTGATCACTTTTGTTTGTCCATATGTTCAAGGATGAAAGGTTGTTGATTTGGTCAACTATGCATCCATCAGACATAATGGGTTGGGAAAAAAGGTACTAAGGATCTTGCTGCTCATATATTCCAAAAATGAACCTAAACATGCTCAAAGAAGAGTTCAATAATGGTGCAAAAATGGCCATTTTGGAGAACCAATCAACAACCATAGACACATAATCATTGTCGTGCCATGGAGACTAACTCTTAGGGATCGTCTGTGGTAGGTAGAGGAGTGTACAAAACTTGTTTATTGATGGTTGGCATAGTAATATCCCATTTCTAAAGTACTAATACTATCTTCTTCTCCACACTAAAGCGCCCCCCCCACCTAATTATAATGTACCTTCCAAGTCATCCTGGCATGCTTGGTTAAAGGAACACAAAGGTGGCCCAGGTATCGCAAGAGTTCATCTTGAATGCAGAATTATGGAACTTGTTCACCTATGATTAAGGTTTGTTATGTGGAAACAAATTCAAATTTGTTGAAATATAATTGTGGCTACATAAAGGTATTGTGCTTATAAGAGTTAAGAACTATGTTTAGCACAACAACTAGGGGCCAATTGAGGCAATCTGCAACATGATTGGTGATTCCCCTTTTGTATTTGATGTTTAAGTGGAATTGTTGTAGGTAAGTGGACAAATTTTTATGGTAGTCGTTCTGTAAATTTCCTTATGTTTGCATGAAGTGCAAAGGATTGTAATTAGTGTGGATGATATTATTCTTGCCTAGAATATAATACTTCCACTGTTAACATGCTTTCACAATGGAATACACCCCCTTGTCATAGGTGGGGTATATTTAGATAGTATCAGAGAGTGCTTCACTATGATAGGCCATCAAATGTCTTTGTTGAGTGAGGACTATACCAATAACATAGTTAGAGGCACCTATCTCAATCTCAAATGGCTGTTGTAGTTTTGGATGTGTGAGGCCTGGTGTGGAGCAGAGACGGTGTTTCAGATCCTAGAATTCTTCCTATATTGACTCAAACTGGGATTTTTTTCTTCTTTAGCTTCACCCTTGGTCACTTTTCTTAAGGGCCAAGCGGTATGAGATAACCCAATATGAACCTTGCATAGAAATTAGCGAGGCCCAAGAAGCTACGAAGCTATGTTAGAGTTGTTAGGACTAACCAATCCTGAATAAATTAGATCTTGGATGGGTCCAAATGAACCCCATTTTTATCCATGTTGTATCCCAAATATTGAATTATTTGCATGCAAAATGAGCTTTTCTCCATATTGGCACACAACTTGTGTTGCTGTAGGCTGCTCATGACTCGTTGAATGTGTTGCAAATGCTCCACCTAGAATCTATTGAATATGAGGATGTCATCCAAATATGCAACCTAAAAAGTGTTGGTAAATTACCATACGATATCACCCATCATCCTCATGAACTTTTTCAGAGCATTATTCAAGCATAATAGCATGACCAACCACTCAAAAATGCCTTGTTTAGATTTGAAGGATGTCTTCTATACATTAGTTTGTTCAATTGGAACCCTGTGGTAGCCCTAATTTCGATCAATCTTACTAAACAAAATGGAACACTTAAGTTGATTAATAATATCACCAATCTAGGGGATTGAGTATCTATTCTTGATAATGTTTTCTATTGAGGGCTCTATAATCAATATAGAGTCTCTATGTCCCATCCTTATTTTTCACCAGCACAATTATACTTTTGAAAAGTGAGAAGCTTGGTTGAACGTGACCCTTTTCAGTGAGCTCATGAATATGATATTTTATTTCCTAATTTTCCAATATATTGGACCATTAGGTGAAGCAACACCAATTATCAATTGAATAGAGTGTTTGGCATGGCAATACAAGGGCACCCCTAAAGGTGGAGGGAATATATCTTTGTATGTCTCTACAATCTTGTCACCTACTTTTGTTGTGTAGAGAGGCCCCATGTTAAATTTGTAGTGGTTAAATTTTTAAGTGCAATAGATATAAGCACAAATTTATGAAATACTGAAATTAAATTCTAATGATATATATCTTTTAACAATTCCAATTTAACATTAAGAAATTACACTTAAAAAATTCAACCATAAAACCATAAGGATAGTTGAGATCACAATGCACAAAGGGAACACAAGATTTACCCTGGGAAAACCCACTTGAGGGAAATTCCCAACAACCTTTTCTTTAGAGAAATTTTTCAGTTCAATAAGAGGTACATCTAATGATACTGGTCAACTATGAGATTAACCTGATCAACAGGCTATGGTCAAAATTGGTAATCAACCCTCTAGTCAAGTCAAGTCAAATCAAACTTCTTCCTTTCAAACTTTTACCCTCTCTAATATACCCTAGGCCAAATTTCGACCTCCCAAAACATGCCCAGAACTTGGCCTGCAAAAAATTTCAGCCTATCTAGAATATGTTGCCTAGAAACACACGTGCGAGATAGAAGAGAGAGAGAAATTCATGCATGCAAGTTAGATAGATGATCTTCATCCTTCTTCTACACCATTCTTTTCCTTCACTTGGATGCCCATAAGATGTCTTTCTTATGTGAAGTCAAATGATGTCTTTGTGGAGGAGATCGAATGCATTTATGTAGTGTTTTGTCTTCATGAATGTGTTATTATCTTCACTCAAGCCGACTTGACTTGAGGGAGGTGACTAGTTTGGAGCCAAAAATTCAAATTTCAAATTTCAAATTTCAAAAATTTCTCTTTTAAATCTGACATGAATAACATGTCTTATATTTACAATATACATTACAAGGGATAAAATATAAATTTTGAAGATTGACCATACCTACAAAATTCAATACTCCCTCTTAGCTAGGGAGGTATTCATAATGACTAGACATATGTTCTTCATGTTGACAAATTTCTCCAAGAAAAGGTTATAGAAAATAATCAATAATATCAACATCATTCGACTACCATAATCCTGGCCAAATAACGTTGACACGTGGTAAATAAAAAACATTAACAAGCTACCATAATTTTAGCTGATACCTCTGACACAGGGTGCATTTTCATCATAATTCTAGTTGGTACCTCTGATACATCATGTATCCTCACCATAATTATGTTCGATACTCTTGACACATGATACATCATTAGCATCAACTAGTCACCATAATTCTAGTCTAACTGACACATGGTATATAGACTAGCCTTGGCTCACCATCATTCTGGTTGCTCCCTAACACATGGTGAATCCCTAAAGGCCACACTCTATCTAAGTAATTTTTGGGTCCGATGCTAAATGATATTGATGCTAAAGGGCCATAGTCTATCTGATTAATTATAGGCCTATATGACCATTCTTTATAATTCTGGTCAATATACTTGACACTGGAATAATAATTGTCCTTTGTCAGACCATTCTCTCTAATCTTGGTCATATAATACACAAGGAAAATGTTAGTCCATGATTCTATCTCATCAATGCTACCTCTCAATGATATAGGCATTCTCAGAAAGTCCAAGATTGTCTTTGAAGTACACAAACTTCACTCTAGACAGAGGCTTTGTAAGAATATCAACAATATGCTCATCAATAATGCAATATTGGAGCCTCACTGCTCCCTTTTGCACCATGTTACAGATGAAGTGGTACTTGATATCGATTTGCTTCGACCTGTCATGGAAAACAAGATTCTCTGTTAGCTTCACACAACTTTGATTATCACAATATATCACAGTCGATTCTACCTCATAATTAAAAAATCTAGCGGGTAACTTCTGAAGCCACACTACCTCACAACTCGCTAAGATGACTACAATGTATTCTTCCACTGTAGTACTCAGTACAATAGAGGTTTACTTCATGTTCATCCAGGAAATCATAGCAAAGCCTAGAATGAAGCAACCTGTGGATGTACTCTTTCTATCTTCGAATCTCCCTGCTTGATCTGTATTTGTATAGTCTTACAATTGTATATCATCGTTTGAGAAATCTCTAAGATCATAATCAACTCTACCGCACAAATATCTTAATACATGCTTTGCTGCAATCCAGTGATCATGTGTCGGTTCCACCTCTTACTGGCTCAAAGTGGTTACTGCAAAGAAAATGTTTGGCTTGATATTAACCAAATACATTACCAAGCCAATTAGCTTTTGGTACATGGATGGATCTACGAATTCAGACAAAGTCTCTCAACTTTCTTAGATTTGTCACCATGGGAGTCAACATCAACTTTAAATCCATCATTCCAAACTTCTGCAGGATCTTGATCATATATTTTCCTTGACCAAGAAATAATTAAATAGGCTTCTACCATACTTCTAGCCCCAAATAGTAGTGCATCAACCCAAGATCCTTCATATCGAATTCAAAAACCAACTTCCTCTTACAACAAATAATGAGATACTTCAAACTTGTCTGAAATAAGTCATCAACATACAATAGTAGCATCCTCGGTTCATTATTCTCAACCTTGAAGTATAGTTGGATAAACATCACCTTTGTAGTAGCTAAGTCTTGTTAGGTAGTTTCCAATTTGAGAATACTAGGCTCTAGGCGCTTTCTTAAGCCCATACAAGTCTTTCTTCAATCTACAAACGTGAGAATCTCTTCCATGGATCTAAAAACCATGAGGTTGTTCTATGTACACTTCTTCCTCAATCATCATCGAGAAAAGAAGTATTTACGTCCATCTAATGTAAATTTCAACCCATAGAAGAAACAATAGAGATAATAGATCTAATAGCAGAGTACCTGGAAACCAGTAGTCCTCTCCCTGTTTTTGGGAGAACACTCTAGCCATAAATCTTGTCTTGTATTTGTCAATACTACCATCCATTGCATGCTTGATTTTGTATACCCATTTGTAGGTTACCATAGGCTTTCCTTTAGGTCTCGTCACAATTTCCCATACATCATTCTTCATAATTGATTGGTCCAAACTTGTTGGCTAGCTGCTTCTTCATAGGTGGAAGGTTCAAAATCAATAATATTGGTCATCAAATTTGCAAAACTATAATACCTCTTTGGTCTCTTGCTTTCCCCGGAGGTGCCACAACGTGTTGCATGTTTTGCTTCTTGCAAAGTGGATCTAAGCCATGCCAGTCTCTTCTTGATTTTAAAGCAAACTGGTTCCACTGGATCACTAGGCCTTTCTGGCTCTTCTTGATGATCAATAAGATGTTATGAATGACTTGAATCTTCTTCCTTGGGAGATTCAGGTTTATCTTCCTCATCAAAATATATGATAATTTATTTGGATTTCCAATAGGGCACATTGTTATCTAAGGTCAAATAATTGCTAACTTCAACCTGTTTTTGTCCTGGAACATAGATTCTATAGGCCTTTGATGACTCACTATATCCAACTAATATTCCTTTCTTTCTTGAAGGCTCTAAATTCCTTATCTCATCTTTAGGTACATGAATATAAACATGACAACCAAATATTCTCAAATTACCGACCAGAGGTTTCTGTTTGGTGAATGCATCTTCAAGAGCCTTGTCTTCCAATATTTGGTAGGGACTTCTATTTTTAATATAGACTGTTGTCATGGTTGCTTCACTCCATAGGAACATAGGAAACTATTGATCATGCATCATTGCCTTAATAGTTTCTTCAATGGTTCTCTTCTTTCTTTCAATAACTCCATTTTGTTGTGGATTGTAAGGGACTATCAACTCCCTCTTAATCCCAACTTCTTTACACAAGGCGACGAGCTCCTTGGAGGTATATTCTCCCCCATTACCAGATATTAGGATCTTAACATTATTTCCTTTTAAGTTTTGTACTTCAGCCTTAAATTCTTGGAATTTGTCAAAGACTCCATCCTCAGTCGTCATGAAGTAAATCCAGGTCTTGCGAGAGTGATCATCAATAAAGGTTACATAATTTAAAGAGCCTCCAAGAGATTTCACTGGCATCAGACCACATACATTAGAATGGACTAGATCTATAGATTCCTTGGATCTACTTTCACTGCTTGGAAAATGTTTCTTGACATTCTTACCAAGCACACATCCTTTACAAACTTCTTCATGTTCCATGCAAATTTGGAACACCTATAACCATTTGTTTTTAAGCAGGAAAAGCTCTATAGTGAAGATGTGCATATATCTAATGCCAAAGCTCACATGTGCAATTGCTCGAGAAGGTTATTTCAAAATTCTATACAACCTTCTTTCATGAACTCCAGTTACTCTAGCATAATCTATATTGGAGCCTTTGGGCCAAACAAGAACCTTTCCATCAACAAATTCTACTCTAACTCCTTTATCTTCCAAATATGAAATAGAATCCAAATTCCTTTTCAAACCTGGTACATAAATATTTTTCTAAGATGAATATTACCTGATTCCAACTCAATAGAAGTATTCCAAATGCCTTTTATTGCATAATTATTGTTGTCTCCAATTTCTACTGTTTGAGATAGTCTTCTTTCCATTAGGCTTGTGAGGTTGTCATGATCTCCCATCATGTACCTTGAGGCACCACTATCTACTAGACACAAATCATCGCTACCTACAATAGAACCTACAAGGGTAGAGAAATAAAAGAAATCTTTAATACCTGGATCTCCAGTCTTAGGTTTC
Organism: Pinus taeda; assembly: GCA_000404065.3. NCBI lineage: Eukaryota > Viridiplantae > Streptophyta > Pinopsida > Pinales > Pinaceae > Pinus > Pinus taeda. Next base: position 6,731 of record APFE030029827.1, read on the forward strand.
TTTAGAAGTTCATCTATGTATATTGAGGTAGCATGCTGCTTTCTCTTTCTTCTTCTATCATTCTATCTTTTAGGACAATCAATTCTATAAAGACAAAAATTATGACAATGATAGCATTGAACTTTTGACATATCTCTCTTTCCTTGGGGAGTGTACCTTCTTCCTTCATTTCTTCTTTGGAATCCAAAATTCTTCCTTCCTTTAGCCTTTTTGAAACCTGCTGCATATGCTTGAGTCACCTTAGTCGAATCTCTGAATCTTTCCTTTAGACATGAGCCTTGATTCTTGTTGAGTGCATGTAGTCCATAGTTCATCAAAATTCATAGCTTCTTTTCTGGCACATATCCTTGATGCAAATGAGTCCCATGAATCAGCTAAACCATTAAGTGATGTAATCACTAGTTCCTTTTTATAAATGATTTCATCAATCACTTGAAGTCGATCTATCAATTGAGAAATCCTCAAGAAATATGAGGCTATAGTGTCATTCCTTACCATTCTAACATGATGAAGCTCATTCTTCAAGCTCATTGCTTGACCAATATTGTTGATAATGTATTGATCCAGGTGGCTCCAGAGACACACATAGGACAAAGAGGGCTTATGAAAGCTCGAAAATCAGAGTGATCAAAATGCTTTTGAACCAGGACTAGAGCATAGATCTCGTCGTCCTGATCGCAGCGGTCAATCCAAGCTCATATGAGGGAGAACGAGCCAATCAAAGTTCTAGTCAAAGTTGGACTGTGGGCCATGTTTAAGTATCCTACAATTTGACCGACCCCGAGGCATGAAACCTAGATCCCGAAGCGAGCGAAATTTTTGCCTCCTTAATTTGTCTAATAACCCTTATGTTAGACAAAATTTTAAAAATGCCCTCTTTTTAAAAAATAAAAATTAAAAAATATAATGTGGTGGCGGGCCACCACCCCCGCCACCCCCAATACCATATAACACAACAACAAAAATAATATTGGGAAGCACTGACGACCATGACCCCACCGGTCCAACCGCACCCACCAAAACCGTTATATATTAAACGTGTAAATGGGGTGGGCATGGGCCACCGGCCCACACCCCCACTAATTAAATGATGATAATGGCATGAGTAAAGCTGCTGGCGGGGGTTGAACCCACCAGGCCCACGTGGCCGGCAAGGGTCGAACCCGCCCGGCCCACGTGGCCGGCCCCCAAATGGGCAGCTCCATGTAATACGACAAACCAAACAACGTACCATCATATACATACGTGCCAACAAAACCATGGTCAACAACCTGTTTAATGCACCATTAAAATGTGAGCCATTCAGTTCAATGTTACCAGAGTTATGGGGGCGGGCCACCCAATGCGGACCCGACCCCCCATTTAAACACATTTTTGGTTTTAAAAAAAACAAAAAAAAAAAACATCAAAAGAACTATAATATGGTAAAATGAGAGGGGCGGGGATTGACCTCTCGACCCCTCCTCCACTATTTTCGACCTTATGCCAATCCATTCACAACGAAGTTCTTGTTTACTCCGCCGATGAAATGACATATAAACCTCACTTCACACAGTGCGTCGGGGGGGAAATGGAGGAGGCCAGGAGCGCACACGCAAATCAATGTACATGGAACCACGACTACTATAGAAATAGGGACCAGAACCACGATCCTTGAAATTTTCCCAAGGAGGTAATTTTTCTCCATGTCGGAATATAGTCAAGTTTACAGTCGATTTTCACGGTTTTCCGCAGGGATCGCAATGGCGAGGTCAGATTCACCTTTTGAGTTGCAAACTTCCAGTCCACCCATGGAGCAGAATCTTTGAGGAATCTAGGGGGAACCTAAAGGTTCCTTGAACCCCAGATTCTCAATTTCTCAGAATTCAGAAATTTGACAGTCGATTTTGCACTATTCAACGCCACAAATCTGATGGTGCATTTAGATTTTTCATTTTCTCATGTTATTTTCCAGCCACTTTTCTAAGTGGAGTGTAGGTGTGAGCATTCAGCTTGCGAGTAGTCATTCCATGATATTCAATGTAGCGAGGTTAATAGTACGACCAACTTCAACAATTTGACATCTGCTTCTTCAGATGGCCCCTGGTTGTGAGGTATATGCAGTGCGTTCATGTACTTCTTTTGCCATGCATTATACTGCACAGATCTCTGTTTGATGTCTGATGTGGGATCTTGTTTCTTACTTATTTTCATGATTCCTGTGTGATGTGATGTGGAATCATCTATAGGATGTACTTGTTGTTATTATTCGTCATGTTGGGTTTTGAGATCCCTTTGTTGTATGTTGATGGGATATTCATGTTGTCATCATGTATGTTTTCATGGAGATCCCTTTTATGTCATGTCGGCGGGATGCTCATTATCATCATGCATGATTTTGTGTCATACTGATAGGAGTCTTTTGACTGAGAGTTCCTGTAGTGGAACATCTCTTGGAGCCACTCCTACGTGAGGGAATTTTCCTTGTATGATAGCGACATCACCTCTTATGTACATCATCACTATTGACAACACTTAATGCAACAACCTACACCGTCTTGACACCAAGGCCCAGAGACGTAGTCCCTCTTGGACGAACTCTGTTATCAATGGCTTATGTTTTCATGTGCTGATGATTGACATGTTCCTCTTTTTTACAGCATGCAGATGTATTCATTAACGTTCTTTTAAAAATGCAATTTAACACATCATGAAAGTAAAAGGTCTTGGAAGGGTCCTTTGTCACACTCAGACTTGGATCAAGTGGTATCAGAGCGGTCTTTGCATTGATGTGAATTGCAAGCGTGAACAATGGAACGTGCAATGATAGAGGATGAAAAAGTGATGTACGAGACCAAGCTCAAAATTTCCAAAAGAGTGGAAATGATGTATGAAACTCAAGAAAGAGACAGAGGAAAAGGAGCATAGCTTCAGTTGTGACCCATGGAAGAGGCCCTGGAAGAGCTGAAGCACAACAAACAAAACCTTCAAACAAAGAACGATGAATTGAAGATGCGTCTACATGAAGAGAAAGAGGAGAAACATAGTTTGCTACGACAACTGCAACGTGATCCATGTGAGGTAAAAAGTAGTTCTCTGAATTCATGTATGTGTCCTGATGATGATTTCGCTGTTTTTGAAAATCATACCACAGGAATTGGCTCCAAATTGTTGAGGAAAATGGGGTATGAAGGAAAAGGCTTGGGTGTTAATGGCCAACGCATTGTCAACCCCATCAAAGTGGATGATTTAACCCATCAGATAGGACTTGGGTATGTCAAAAAGGAAGTTGGGGAACGCACTGAGACAGCTAGTGAACCACCAACAACAGATGATGAGAAGCCCTCATCAAATCTTTCCAAATTGACAGAGGAGGTAAAAGATGTTGATTTCCTTTCATTTTCATCTTCACATAGTATGATTTCTGTTGGATATTTGGAAATCCCAATTACAGGGACAAACATGAGGCTCCTTACAAGGACAAGGCACAAGGAGGAAAAAGAACTTGGTGTCAATAACCAAAGCATAACTCAACCATTGGAGGTTGTACAGAGACCTCAATTTGCGGGCTCAAGATATACCAATGGAGAATGCTTGAAGGTGTCAAATTCTTTAGAGACATCGTTAGATTCATCGAGGAAAGAGAATGATGGCAACACATCCCCATCATCCGATGGTGGTTTCCATTGTAGGGAAAGAGCTGAGGCAAGCTATCATCGCCATACTTGCACCAAAGATGGTAAGGAAAGGTATAACCACTCTTGACATTCAAATGTTCATTTCGATTATAATCATGTTGTTAATGATGAACATGAAAGATGGCATCGAAAGACATGTACCTTTTGTGGATTGCATAACCATACATTTTCTAAGTGTTGGAAAAGAATGGCAGCACACAAAAGGATGAGCCATGTGGTGGGCTCCAGTATTGCAGCAATAATGTTGCAACTCCTGGGACTCCCTTCTTTACTTTTATCAACCCGGTTGTTCGTAACAAACTTGGAAGCGACGGTGCTGTATGCACAAGTACTAGCTCTTGCCGTAGCTGTCACTTGGTTAGCCGACACAAGTCCGCTAGGGGCTTTAGCCAACTTCTATGAGTTCTCAGAAGAATCTTTTAAGTGATGGATAAAAGCTAACTCAAAGGAAGCTAATCTACTTGTGAAAAGAAATTGAAAGCCAAAAAGGAACGCAAACCCTAACAAACCCTAATTCTACCAGCTAGTCCTACTGATGCAAAAACAAGAATGCAAACTACTGAAAGAGGTGTCATTACTTCCATGAAGGTAAAATACATGTGTCTAGACTATCTTTGTCCTAGGAAAGCATCTTTTTGTATTTTTTGATTAAGTGTCGATTTTCACATGCATATGCTTGAACTGTGCTTTACTGTGCAGGGGTGGATCAAGGAAGAGGAATGCTTGGAAATGGTTGGGGAGGTTCAGGGAGGGTCTAAGGAGTCCCTGACACTCTTCCAAAGAGTTCCACATGGTTTGGCTATCAGGAAACCTCCCTTGTGAGCTTCTACAGGAAGTCTGCAGGGGTTCTACAGGATGGTTCAGAATTTCTACAGGAAGTTTCAGAATTTCTACAGGATATTTGGAAATCAGTTTTTAGGGGATGGATGAGTGAGGGAAGGTGCATGGATGGATCTGGAGGTAGGATAGGGGTCTAAAAATGGCCTAAGGACTGGTGGGTGGATTGGTGAAGAGATGTAGAAGGCTGACTTGGCTTAAAGAAGGCTAAGGCAACGATGAGTAAGGAGGTAAGGATTCGTGGACAAAAAGGATAGATAGGGAACGAGAAACTTAGCTAAGAGACAGGACAGGTGGCTCAAATGATGCTTTGGGTGGAATGAATGAAGAAGATGTCCTGCACGGTGTACCTTGATTAAATCAACAAAGGCCTACAAACGATCAAATTCTAAACTAGTCTGCTCTAACCATCAATCAACATAAATGAGCAGCAATTTTATTTGGGAAGGAAACTTTGTACACCATCTATGCAAAGAAACATTTTTAGATGTCTAAACCCATGACTAATCTCTGCTAATAAAACAAGCACACTAAAGATTTCATAAACAAGCAAACTAGTGTTTTCGTGAGGCAGCATTGTTTCCTCAATTCCAGCCCCAAATCCAATAAGGATGAGGTGAAACCAGGAGTGTGGTTGTCCCTTTTCTTGGAGGTTTTTCTGTTATTATCCTACCAAAACACCTAAACCAATGTCATTCATAAACAATGATCTATTCCAGCAACATAACGAAATCTACTTAACAGAAATATGTTCAAATGCATAAAGGAAAACAATGATACATAAAGGAAAAGTAACAATACAGAAAGGAGGTCCTAGGCTCTCAGGTTGAGCCCAACCCTGAGAGCTTTGGATCCTACGAAAAACTCAGATTTGATAGGAAACCAAACTTCTTCTCATTATCCAAAAATAATCATAACAGTCATGCCAAAAATGGCTACAAAGGAACAAAATAGAGCTGCAGCACTGAGGTGCAAAGTACACAATAGTTTCAAAAGTCTTTTTATGAAGGCTGAGGCCTCAACATTTATAGATCACGAGGGACCTAGCTGACCACCTTAATTTGTGGAACTCGACTGTCAAACTGTGAGTTAAACAGTCCCTTTCTAAATGCTACTTGGTTGCCTTCTAGATTCGCTTTGGTGGTCTTTGGAGCTCGGAGTTGGAGGTGAGGATCCCGAGGAAGGGTCATTGAATACCATAGGCACCCCCCCTTCAAGTCCTCACCTCAGGCTTGGCTGCCTTATAACTCATGATTGCTTTGACTTTGCTCCAATGTATGTCAAAAACCTGAAATAGACACGTTTTAACCACCTAGGAAAAGTGACTTCCCTTATTCGTACCAAAGACATAAACATACTAAAAATAATGCATAAACTATAGAAAATGATGGATTGAACAAGGACTGAACAAGGAAAGTTAGGCCAAATGAGCCCAAAAAGTTACCAATTTTGGGGCTCATCATCATCCCCCTGCAAAAAGGGTTGCTCATCCTCTAAGCAACTAGTGTAGCTCCTCATCTTTCATTGCTTTGATGGCCACTCTCACATCCCAGGCTTCTGAAGTAGTGTCCTCCACACTGTCATGAAATCCGGCCTTCCTCTCCACTTCTTCCCACTGCTTATGCTCCTCCTCTTCTGCGCCTCCCTCTAACTACCCCAAAAGCAAGGGTGGACTTAGCTTGAGGCCTATCCAATTGGCTTGGAGGTTCTGCATAGACTTCTTGTAGATAGGTACCCGTGCCAAAGCCTCCCTCATCCGAGTTGGAGCGTGATATTCTCGAATTTTGAGGCTGTGGGACAATGTGTTCCACCTACGGGTGCAAGCATGAACACAATTGTCCCATAGTAACCTCTCCATATCCTCAAAATGTGCTATAGCTTGGGCCTGACGATCCATGTAACCTAATAAACCCCGAGAGTTGGTTTCTAGGTGCTGGTGAGCGGATATTAGTGCTGTGGGGTCCCCTGGCTCTGCTCTAATCAGCAGTGGTTCATGTAACTCCCGGTCCATGACATTCCCGACCTCAACTGCTCTCTTCTCTTCGTGGTTTAACCATGAGGTCATTGCCATCAGTTGCATGTCCCCTACTGCTGTGTTGGGGTCCCACGAAATGATGTTTGGAAGGGCCAAATTATGGAGGTGAAACTCTGAAAGCTTGGCCTTATCTTCCGATGAACTGGTGTTACATAAATATGTGAACTGCTAGGGGTTTTGGATGTGAGAGATACCCCTTTGTGCCAATGTATTGATTTGGAACTGCAGCCACTGGTCCCTTAGGTACAGACCATAAGATTTGGCCGGCTGCCTACATTGCAGTGCTTCCATTGCCCAACTGGCCATGCAGGCCAGTTGTGCCCCCTTTTCTTGCACCTACTGCTTTAGGGATTGTATCTCCATATCTACCTGCAGTCCCCTTTCCTGTAACTGCTGGTTGAACTCCTCAAGATCAGCTTGCATCTCTTCTTTTCCTTGAGGCTCTGCTGAGGGATCCTTGGCTGCCATGTCCTTTTCTTTCCTCTGTCCCTGCAGTTGGAGCTGCTGTCTGAGCAGCTCATTCTCTTCTCTCAACTTGGCTTGCTGGGAGCTTTCCACATGCCTTACTCTTGCCAACTCCCTTTGTGCTTCCTTGAGCCTTTCCTCTAGAGGCCCAATATCTGCTACTCCCTTAGATTTAGCTATCCTCATCCACGTGTGGGTTTGTACCCGTTCTTCCTCTAATGCTAAAAACAGTGGCACTGTAAAATTTTGGGGAATAATTCTGCCTACTTCCAAAAAGTTATAATAAGAGCCCAGGTTGGGCTGGGGGCTTTGTTCCATGATAACATCAGGTTTCTCCTCCTTTGGTGGTGACTTGGCTGCTCCCTCCTCCTCTTGTGGTGACTCGACTGCCTTCTCCTCCATCTGCTCTGTTTCTTTCAGCCTAGCCCAAGTTTCCTGTAGAATAGCCTCAACATCCTGTAGAGAGGCTTCTGAGCTTAATTTTTCCATTTTGTCCCTCCATGAAGATGTTTTTGGGCTCCCTCGCTCATAAGTAATGGATGCTTTGGAGGGGCATTTATCCCTTGGTGTGGTAGGGGTATCCACGATAGTGATTGGTTATTTTGATGGAGGCTGGGGTCTGCCAGTATTAATTCTTACACTCCTTCTCACTTTGAAATACAGAGGAGTCTCCCTTTTTCGTTTTTCCTTTGGCTTGGGAGAGGT
>APFE030029845.1:0-10704 GCA_000404065.3 Pinus taeda
TTCACACTATACAAATTCCCATATGTGCTCCAATTCCTCTCGCAACAAGAGGATGAAGTCACTTGAGAGAGGAGCCTCATGGCTAACTGCTGAAGAGGAGGGCTTGTTGCCCCATGATTTGCCCACCAAGAATAGGGCTTCTTATCCCCTTGGTCTCCAATCACATCATAACCTCCAAATCGACCACTGCTAGTGGAAAACTCTGCAAAGGCATCCTCCACCTCAACAAGCAATGCACTATCTTGATAAATCCGCCTGAATGCCTCTTTCCTCCCCTGTGAAATTTCACCATCCATGTGAGGAGGGAATCTGCGGGGAGGTCCACCATTCAGCCACTCATGGCTGTAGTATTTGGGGTTCAATGAGTGAGCCAAACAATGTAAAGGTGTACAATTCTTGTCCCATCTACTGACAAGAATATCATGTATGGTATCACAGAAGGCCTGCTCTTCTTCACACTATACAAATTCCCATATGTGCTCCAATTCCTCTCGCAACAAGAGGATGAAGTCACTTGAGAGAGGAGCCTCATGGCTAACTGCTGAAGAGGAGGGCTTGTTGCCCCATGATTTGCCCACCAAGAATAGGGCTTCTTATCCCCTTGGTCTCCAATCACATCATAACCTCCAAATCGACCACTGCTAGTGGAAAACTCTGCAAAGGCATCCTCCACCTCAACAAGCAATGCACTATCTTGATAAATCCGCCTGAATGCCTCTTTCCTCCCCTGTGAAATTTCACCATCCATGTGAGGAGGGAATCTGCGGGGAGGTCCACCATTCAGCCACTCATGGCTGTAGTATTTGGGGTTCAATGAGTGAGCCAAACAATGTAAAGGTGTACAATTCTTGTCCCATCTACTGACAAGAATATCATGTATGGTATCACAGAAGGCCTGCTCTTCTTCACACTATACAAATTCCCATATGTGCTCCAATTCCTCTCGCAACAAGAGGATGAAGTCACCTGAGAGAGGAGCCTCGTGGCTAACTGCCAAAGAGGAGGGCTTGTTGCCCCATGATTTGCCCACCAAGAATAGGGCTTCTTATCCCCCTGGTCTCTAATCACATCATAACCTCCAAATCGACCACTGCCAGTGGAAAACTTTGCAAAGGCATCCTCCACCTCAGCAAGCAATGCACTATCCTGATAAATCCGCTTGAATGCCTCTTTCCTCCCCTGTGAAATTTCACCATCCATGTGAGGAGGGAATCTGCGGGAAGGTCCACCATTCAGCCACTCATGGCTGTAGTATTTGGGGTTCAATGAGTGAGCCAAAAAATGTAAAGGTGTACAATTCTTGTCCATCTACTGACAAGAATATCATGTATGGTATCACAGAAGGCCTCTGGTGATGTCTCATACTCGTGGCACTCACTCTGTAGAATAATGCTCCTCACAGGCTCAATCATGGAATCCCATCCCTCATAAACCTCTCCTAGGATGGGTTTGTCTGTATCTGCAACTCGAAGCAAATAAATGATAGGGTCCATGATTTGAATAATTAGATCTACCCTCTCCCACCAAGCATCATCTAGCACTGTGTCCTTCACTCATTTAGAGGCTACCTGATCTGTCTTTCTCCAAAAAGACCAAAACTCAGAAATAACCATGGACCCAAGAGCGGTCTTGACCTCACTCAACCTCTTCAACATCATGAATGAAGATGCAAATCGTGTATCAGCAATCTTCAACAATGATAGATTGCTGTACTCCTTGTAGATAGTGAGGGCATTTGTATGATTTTGCACAAAGTTACGGATATGTCTTGCATCCTCAATAATGCTTCCAATCCAAAGCACATCAGAAGCAATGGATTTCAGTGCTAAGTTCAATGAATGGACAATGCAAGGTGTCCAAAACACTTGTGGATATTTAGCTTCCACAATCATGCCAGCAGCCGTGCAAACAGGTGCATTATTTGTAATGATTTGCACACAAGAATCAACACTTACATCTTCAACAACTTTAATAAATAACTCACCCATAAATTGTGCATCCTTGTATTCGCCAAGTGTATCCACTGCTTTCATGAAAACTGGACCACTGAAGGAAGACACCATGAAGTTGATGATTGGGTGTCGTGCTGGATCTGTCCATCCATCAGAAACAATGCTAACCCCAGATGTTGGCCATGATGCTACAATAGGCTCAAGCATTTTTTGCACCTCTTTTTTGGCCTTCGTCAACAATGTGGTTCTCAGCTTCTCTGACCCAGGAAGCACATACCCTGCTGGAGCCCCTTGAGTTAGAGCTCGGCACATCTCAATAAATAGAGGTGAACGTGCAACATTAAATGATATGAAGTTTTGATAGAAGAAGAAGGCAATGGTGAGATCAAGCTCTTCCCGTCTCTCTTTTTGGAAAATCTTGCCCATTGGACCAAGTGCTCTTCTTTTTGATGCTTGTCCCCCTGTAGAAGTAGAACTCTCAAATGGAAATTTGGTGGTGGTTTTCCTCAAAAATGGAAGGGGGTCTTCGTTCTTGGTTTTTTTGATTTTGAAGCCACATGTTCCATACCAACATTGGCCTCCTTTTCCAATTCTTTTCTCTTTTGTGAAGAAACAACTCTACAAGCCCCAATCCTACAACTAGGTAAAGCCAACAAATGTGATTTCACACGGTAATATGTGCTTTTGAAAAAAATGTTACAAAAGTTGCATTTCCATTTGACATTGCCTCCTCCCTTTCCCTTGGTGTTTGGCCCATCCTCTTTTGTGACATATTTCCACAATGGATATTTATCATTGTCTTTAGGTCCTCTTCCCTCAACATTACTTGCAGCAGACTCTGATGATATTGGGGGAGGAGGGGCATCTTTACCCATGACATTCTTGCCCTTCCTTTTCCCCCTAACTGCTGCCTTTGATTGAGCCATGAATACTGTAAAAGAAATGAACAAAGCATGCACAAATTTGTAAACAAAAAATCATATACAAACTGCTGTAAGAAATGAAAAAAAATGGAGTTGAAATGCACTTCCCTGGTGGTTGATTCTCCTTGCTGAATGCTCTACTCCCTTAACTCCTTGCTACAAACCCTTCTCCACTTGCCAACAGCTCACAAAACACTTGCCAAATGAAAATATGCGTGGCTGTAATGAGCAAATACGCCCTTTTCATACCCGCGCAGGTCACTTTTTGAGCCCAGCGAGTCTTGGAAAACAGAACACGATTCCCAAAATTGTGACATGCAGAGAAAATTGTGACACGCAGTCAGATTCGACGTGTCAAAAAAGGACACGACGTGTCATGGGTTTTGGACATGAATCTGGAGAGAATCGCGTCGGACACGATGGATTCGGGATTCGTAGGGCCTATAGGACGAATCCGGTTTCATAGGTTACCATCTATCATCATCATCAATTCAACATAAACATTGTCATCATTATTAACGATTATTATAACATTTATGATTCAACATATCATCAAGTTTCTGTTTCAAATTTCAATCATCAACATGACAAGTTACAACATCATCACCAAAATTAATAATGCATAATACGTAGTACAAAGTACAAAATGAATATGACTGGCAGTCTACTAACATTATTATTCATAATTCATATGGTTGTTCAAAACTTAAAAATTTAAAAGCTAAAACACCATCATAATTACTTTTACATATCATCAAATATGTCATCATTCATGTCACTAAGTCATCATTCTGTCATAAAACTGCTTTAAATGTTGAGTACTACTAAAAAATCGGTTTATTGTTTTAGTGGAGATATTACTTGAATACATATCATATGTTGTTGGGGTGTGTCATTTTATTTGGAGGGGATTGATGTCTTTCCTTTTGAGTGGATAATGATGAGAGCCATAGGGGATTGAGTGTTGCCGAGGGACTATGACGCCCAGTTGAAAAGAATGATTGGAAAAGAGGAACCTTTGTTCTTCTTTGTAGAGATGCTTAATATTGTTATACTTGCTGTTGTTGTTGAAAATTGAAATGTGGGTTCGTTAAAGGGTTGATGATGCTGAGGTGATAATGTCAAGAATTTCACAATCAACATCCTCAAGTTTCTTTGGCTTGAAAATCTGCTGATGTTAAAATACCAGAAACAATAGTAATATCCAATCCAATGTCCCCTTAATCACAAGACGCATATAAATTTAACTCTATATATAGAACAAATAACAACATAAAAACATTTTCCATTTGCATTCGAACTTTAAGTCACAAAGAAAAGGTAACCACCATTTCTTTAGTTTACTATTGTTAAGTAGGGATTTCATTGTTAGTGGTAGGTAAAAATGATGGTGTTGTATTTAGGAGTTATATGTTTCAAAGCTCAAGCTGTAATGTCAAACGGTAGTCTAGATACAACTTGCGCTATCCAGATTTCCAGAAACAATTTGAAAACTACCAAGAAAAACCCAAAATGCCGGAGAAAATGGGCTTGTAGTTTCCGGCATTTCAAAAACAGCATCAATACGTTTTCCGTACATATCTGTACTGTTTCATACCATAATCCATTTCAGACTTGGCGAACGACATTTATAGCGCTTTACCTAGGCGTTTTCGGCAACTTAGAAAAGAAGATACAATTTTCAGTATAGCTACTGCTCCAGTGAGACCAACAAGTACTAGTTCTCATTCGTAAACAGATGTAAGTCAGAAAGCATATTGGGCATTAAGAAAGAAATCCAATAACTTAGATGCATAACATAAAGGTAAATCATCCTTTGGACATTGATAATATCATGAAGGTCTACGAAAATTTATTTTGAAGGAGTCGCTAAATGAACAGGAGGAGGAAATGTGCCTCAAGTCAATCAAAATTCCTCTACTCCAAGCCATCAAAGATGTTCGCATCTATAACAAGTTCATCAAGGAAGAATGTCTCAAAATGTCTGGAAGGATTGAAGGGATGCCCCTACCATCAATGTCATCGGGCAACTAGCCAATGTAATGCTTGGGAGAGTAATCATCCCCACGTATTTGGATTCTGGAAGCCCAGTAGTAGGTGTGCATGTAAATTACATTGCAATTCCAAACACTCTCATTGACCTAGGAGCTGCAATTAATGTCATGATCAAGGTAGCCATGTTTAAACTTAATTTCCAATAGCCCTTGAGAAAGACCACTACTGTGCTGTAGCTTGCTAACAAATCCACATTAACACCAAAGGGCATCATAGAACATGTAATGCCCTCTATAGACTCCTGGGAGTATCCCACAGACTTCCTTGTCCTCCAACCCAAAACCAAGTTCAATGGTTGTACACTCATCTTAGGGAGACCATGGTTAGCTACCACTGATGCGTATATCAGTTGTAGGGTTGGAAACGTGACAATCACCAATGTGTAGTCCCGAAAACAGCTTGTATTATACCCCCCCAGCTCCACCTGTTGTTGAGAATGACTTTCCTACATGGATAGAAGAAGAAGAAGAAGAAGAAGAGGATTACTGCCTCCCATCATTCTACCTTGTGTGTACAATAGAAACCACCGTTGGCAGCAAGCAGGCTAATGAAGATGATTTCATTGATAGTTTTCCTCAAAACCAATATCTTGCTGCTATGAATATTGGTGGGCTAAAAGACGGGTCATCCCTAGGGAAACCTAGCTATTCCCAAGAGAGTCTATAGGCAAATTTATTGATTGCTTGTTATGTTCAAAACAACACAATGACATTAGAAATTAGCCCCTCTAAAATGTTGAAAATCAACTTCTCACTTTCAGTTGATCAGGAGGATCAACTGTGCATTGGCTTAAGACACATATTGATGCATTTACATAGGATTACAAGGGAATGAAAGGAGTAGATTCTCCTGTGTGCACTCACCACATATACATAAAGAAAGATCACAAACATTTGTGTGGGATTACAAGGGGATGAAAGGAGTACATTCTTCTGTGTGCACTTACCATATATACCTATAGGAGGATCACAAACATTTGTGTGGGATTACAAGGGGATGAAAGGAGTACATTCTTCTGTGTGCACTTACCATATATACGTATAGGAAGATCACAAACATTTGTGTGGGATTACAAGGGGATGAAAGGAGTACATTCTTCTGTGTGCATTCACCATATATACCTATAGGAAGATCACAAAACTCACCAAATATACCTATAGGAATATCACAAACTTATTACATAGAAGAATGTACTCCTTTCATCCCCTTGTAATCACATACAAATGCATCAATATGTTGCCTTAAGACAGTGAGTAGTTGATCCTCTTGATAAACATTCTTCTCTGTGCACTCACCACATATACATAAAAGAAGTGTTGCAAATACTGAGAGGGGGGTGAATCAGTATTTTCTTTCAATTGTTATTATTACCAATTAGATTCGTCACAATTTAATCAGAGAAACATATAAGAATAATTTTATTGAGTATAAAAGAATAAGTACAATGTATGATAATTATCCCCAACCACCAACTTGGTTTTTGATGAGGCTCCGACCTCTAGGGTTTCGACCCTATTTCATCGAAGGGACCAACCTCTAGGGCTTCGACCCTATCTCATCCAAGGCACCAACCTTGATTTTAGGAGCACCAACTCCAAGGACACCAATCCTTTGGTTTTAATAAAGAATGTAGATGGAACCTACATGAGATGCTTCATTGATTAAGACAATCCTTCTTTACTGCTCAATGCTCCACTATTCTGTTAAAATTTGGGTACCAGAGGAGAAGTGGTTCCCTAAGGCTTTGATCTTTGGCCTAGGGAAAAGTGTCCAAATTTATCTTTTACTTTTCTCTTAAAGTGACTTTATAAGTGGTGAAGTCAATTTAATTTAAAAGTGACTTTATAAGTGGTAAAGTTACATTCTAATTTAAAGGTTACTTTATTAAAGTCAATGAAGAATTAGAAAGTGAAAAAGTGACTATGGAAATAAAAGGCTAAGTGGGTCTTTATTTAGCTGGGTGAGTTAAAAAATAGAAAGTGAGAATTAAATGCACATTTATTCTCATCCCTAGATTTGAATGAATCGCAGCCATTAGATCTTAGGGTAACCCAAAAGGTAATTTAGAGAATAAAAGGAGAAGGGAAGAGGAAAAGAATCAAAGATCAATTCATTTTTTCATGAGCATTTGAGAGAAAGAGAGGAGAGAGCAAGGAGAAAATTTCTGAGCAGTGAGCAGTGAGCAAGGAGAAAATTTCTGAGCAGTGAGCAAGTGAAGGAGAGCAACAAGAAGACATTTCAACAAATCTAGGCAGTAGTATTTATTGGCATGCATCCCAAGGCAAAATTGTATAGCTGGAGAAAGGCACAGATATCGAGGAAGAGGGACAACATAGAAATCGAGGAAGAGGGATAGTAGCAAGGGCATGAATTTCGAGGCAGCCGTATTGTTGAAATCGGTATGGTCTGTACAACAAGTCCTGGGCACGTTTTTTTCGAGGCAGGTCGTATAACATTTAATGTTGTTTTATTGCTGGGAAAATTTCTGTTTTCACTGTTTGCTAATTGGCATGATTTTCGAGGTGGAGTTCAAACAAGGAAATCGAGATAAGTTGTAATTTGTGGTTGTTGGAGTTTTTACTGTGTATTTCAGTTTCTCTGTAAAAGCATTTTTAGAAATAAAGAAGAGCTCTCAAATTGGTTTTCCCCAAGAGTTGTAGGGGGTTTTTCCAGGGTCACATTGACAAAAAATCACTGTGTTATTTTGTGTGGCTGTCATAATTTTGTTGTGTTTTATTTATGCAATTTCGGTAGTTGTGAAATCTCTAAATTTGTGTTTTCAGAAAATATTGTCATTTCCAGATTTTAGAATTTTTTATCATGCTTGGATTTAAAACCAAATGCATGGAGTGATAAGGAAAATTGATAACCGGAGTGGGGGTTGAAATTTCTTCATATTCTCCCCTGTGCTATCTTCAGTTCAGGGCTGCTTGACTTCATTGTACATTAGGATTTTTGCTGTTGCTGTTAAGGGGAGATCTTCATACATAAGGACAATCCGTAATTTACCATAATTCAGTCTTCAAAACACCATAAGACAGTCTGCAATTCAGTCTTCAAGGACACCATAAGGCAGTCCACAATTCAGTCTTCAAAGACACCACAAGATGGTCCGTAATCCAAGCTTCAAAACATCATAAGACAATTTGCAATCCAATCTTCAAAGACACCATAAGACAATCCGCAATCCAAGCTTCAAAACATCATAACACAGTTTGCAATCCAAGTTTCTGTGCAAGTCTGTGGAAGCAGAGATATAAGCATTGTGCTTCTGTGCAGTCCGTGGAGGCTAAGGGATGAACACTGAGTCTCTGTGTAGTCCTCAACAATGTTTCCTGTCACCATAACAAAAGACTGTCTTCTTCATGCTTATCCGAGAAGGTGCTGCTTCTTTTATGCCCTTGTCTTGTAACTGTTCACGAGATGTGAACAGATCTTCGTGCTACTTCCTGTACTTCTACTACAGTCCGAATTACTTGACTCTCTTTTTCACCGAATTCTTGTCCTTGAAACAGAGGTCTAACCTCTAATTTATACACGTTTTGCATCCTCACAATAAACAGTGACGTCTTCTAGGTCAAGCCAACATGATTTGTCTTAATACAGGTCAGCTCAATAGGCAGAGAATTAATTTAATCTTTAAAAGTCAATTTCTCTCTCGTTATTTGGAATTTTGGGACACATAATAGCTCATTAGAAAGATAAAATTATGCCCTTTCAAATGGTTCAGGTCTCATGATGAAATTCCTTTTCTAAGAGAAAAAAAAATATTATTTCATGTGACTGATCATTTAATAGTGCAGAAATGGAGGCAAGGCAAAGTGTCTTTGAGTGTTGGGCTTCTTCATCATTTGGTTTTCTCATTGATTGCCGTCATGTTCCTGCCTTCTTCAATATATTGACATCAATGACAAATAGATTAACAATCTTCCCCTTTGTCATTGGATGACAATATCTTTCTTCTCTCCCCCTTTGACTTCAATGGCAAAGGAGTGCACAAGGACTCCCCTTGTCAAACTGCTGCCCCTGTCATGCGACATCTTAAGAATCAACTTAGTGTGATGCTAGAGCAATAACCCCCATCTTTTGGCGAAGATGTTCAAATGCTTCTGAGGAAGTGGTTTTGTGAAAATATCAGCAATCTGCTCCTTGGTATTGATATATTCCAACTTTATGTTTTGTTCAGCTACTTATTCACAAAGGAAAGGATACTTGATTGGTATATGTTTGGTCTTTGAGTGCATCGCTAGATTTTTGCTGAGACTGATAGCACTTGTGTTATCACAATAGATGGTGATTGGTTGATTGGTATCTATGTTGACATCCTTTAGTGCTTCCTTCATCCATAATATTTGAGTACAACAATTTGCAACAACTATATACTCGGCTTCAACAGTAGATAGTGATATGGATGTTTGTTTTTTGCTGAGCCAAGATACTATACGATCTCCCAGGAAGAATGCATTTCCACTAGTACTTTTTCGATCATCGATACTTCCGGCCTAATCAACATTAGTGTATGCCGTCACAGTAAGAGTTGAGCTCTTAGGGTACTAAAGACTAAAATCAAGAGTTCCTTTTAAGTATTTGAGAATTATTTTTATAGCCAACAAATGGGATTGTTTAGGAGCTGATTGAAATCTTCCCACAATTGCTACTGCTTGTGTAATGTCAGGTCTCCTAGCAATTAAGTATAGGAGGGCTCTACCGGAGGAGAGTCATCATCTTTGCTTAATTTGCAACCTGTGGTCATAGGGGTGCTCATGGGCGCACAGTCTCCCATTCCATATCTTTTAAGCATGTCTTTAAGATATTTTTCTTGAGATATGAACATGCCCGTTGTGGTTTGAGTTACTTGGAGTCCAAGGAAGTAAGATAACTTTCCTATCATCGACATTTCGAACTCTTTTGACATATTTTGAGCAAACTCATGGCTCATCTCATCATTATTGCTAGCAAAAATTAGATCATCAACATAGACAAGAGTGACTAGTAACTTGTCCTCTTCCATCTTCATGTAGAGATTACTTCTTGCCACCCCCTTCTTGAAGCTTTGTTGTTGTAGATAGTGATCCAATCTTGCGTACCAAGCCCTAGGAGCTTGTTTCAACCCATATAATGCCTTTTTCAACTTACAAACAAAGTCTTTTCCTTTTGCAAGATTAAACCCTTCTGGTTGCTCCATATAGACTTCTTCCTTGAGTTCCCCATTCAAAAATGCTGATTTTACATCCATTTGATAGACTTTGAATTCTTTTGAGCAAGAAAATGCCAAGAACATCCTTATAGCTTCCATACGAGCTACTGGTGCAAAGGTTTCTTCAAAGTCGATTCCTTCAATTTGTGAATAACCTTTACAAACAAGCCTTGCCTTATTTATGATGATTTGTCCATCTTCATTAATTTTGTTTTTGAACACCCACTTGGTTCCAATTATATTTTTATCCTTTGGACGAGGTACCAACTCCCATGTCTCATTCTTCTCGATTTGAGACATTTCTTCTTCCATGGCTTCCACCCAATGAGGATCCTTGCTTGAGTAAAAGTTTCTGGTTCTATCATAGATAGGAGAGCAACATCATTTTTCCTTGGTGTACTTGTCATCCTTCTTCGGGTTCATATCCCCTCATCTACATTGCCAATAATTTGCTCCTCTAGGTGATGTTTTTGGAGTAATTTCACCTTTGAAGGGGTTTGAGATGGTTCTTTTCCTCTTGTTTTTCTTGATCTTTTTCCTCTTTTTCAGGTTCTTCTTCGTTTTCTTCAATGAGAGG
>APFE030029846.1:7044-58689 GCA_000404065.3 Pinus taeda
AACTATTAAATGGATGGATGTAAGACCTAATTGATGATGTAGTAGTTCAATGGAGAAGGAGGTGATCCTTCTGGTTATATTTCATAAGTTGTTTCAGTTGTTTATGCTTTGTCTTGTATCCTAAACATGTAGGTTACATTGATGCCAAGTGTTTGACAGAATGTCAATCCTGGTTGGGGATGCTCAGGCCTAGTCCTAAGGGGGATTTTTGATTGATCAACATAGTTATCATGTTTGTAATGAATTCTGGAAGTTACAACAAATTTTGGGCATAGGCCTAGATTCTGGACTAGAAAATTGGCTTAAATCTCGGGGTCACCGGCATAGAACTAGCCATTTTTGTCCACATTCGCTGGTAGGCAAGCATGTGAGAGCGACTTTGGGTTGTTGGTCACTCCCTTGCCCATAGCATGAGAGTGACTATGTCCTAAGAGCTACAAAATAATAGTGAGACCCATGGATAGGTTGTATGTGTGGCTGACTTGTCTCTTGAGGTTCTTGTTGATGATGTTGGATGATTGCATGTGATGATCCATTGATTCCACTTCCTTAAGGTGACATAGGAGGTCAAATCAGATTGTAGCAGCATCTCGCCTCATGTTTACCTCGGTTGGCATGGTTACTTTGGGTAGACCTGAGAGGGGATGTTATAATATGATAGAGGTTTACATTGCTTCACTTTTGGTGAAGCCCAAACCTGGTGAGATAGCTATCAATCATGGTGTACCAAGCACAAGGTACTTGCTTGAGACCATACAAAGCTCACTTGAGTCTGCACACATGAGACTCCCGATCACAAGCCTCAAGCCTTTTGGTTGCTTGATATACACCTCCTCCTTAATAACCCCATCAAGGAATTTTTTTTTCACATCCATCTGGTGGATCTTCCACCCCATCTGCGTAGCCAAAGCAAGAATTGATCTGATGGATGAGTGCCTTGCTACACGACTAAAGGTCTCCTCATAGTCAATCCCCTCAACTTGAGAGGACCCCTTGGACACAAATATGGCCTTGTACTTTTCTATGCTTCCGCATGCTGCATGATTTACCTTGAAGACCCATCTCAAACCCATAATTGATTTGTCTGTTGGTCTTGGGAACGCTTCCCAAACATTGTTCTTCACAATGGAATTTTATTCCTCCACCATTGCATCAACCCACATAGGTTTCTCTATTGATTCCTTGAAAGAGGATGGCTCAGTCTCTACAATCTTAGTCATTAGAGCCATGTAGTCAGTGTACTGATCTGGTGACCTTCTCCTTCTACGTTGATTTGAAGGAGCATCCATATTCTCCCTTGCATCCTACACAAATCTCTTATATTCCCTAGACCTTTTCCTGCCTTCTCTGAATGGTTCTGCTTGAGTGGTTATCTCCACTCTCTAGTCCTCAACTTGTGGCTTCTCCACAACTTCTTGAGGTTCCTCCTTTGGAACCAAAATCTCCTCTTCTGGTGGGATATGAAGTTCTCTCTCAAGAGAGCACCACATCACTTTGTCTTCATCAAATTTTACATCTCTTTGCATAACTTTCATTGTGAGCAATGGCAAGTATACATGGTAGTTATGGGGAGTTTCTATGTAAATAACAAATACCTCCAATTCTATTGTCGACTCTAGCTTCTTCCTTGATTCTTTGGAGACATGGAAGTAAACAGAGGCTCCAAAAATATTGAAGTGAAAAACATCTAGATTTCTCCCCGAAAAAGCCTCCTGCGGTGTAATCATGCCAAGAATCTGATGAGGACTCTGGTTCTAAAAATAGACTGTTGTGTTGCATGCCTCAACCTACAAATGTATAGGTAGGCCCTAATCATGCAACATCTCCCTTGTTTCTCCCAAAATTCTAGAATTATTTCTCTCAACCACCCCATTCTACTATGGGTTGGGCGGTGTTTTCAACTCTCATCGAATGCCTTCTTTTGCACATAAGTTTTTAAATTCATTTGACACATACTCACCTCCATTATCGCTCTTGAGAGCCTTCACCTACTTGCCCGTTTCTTTCTCAACTAGTGCCTTGAATTCTATGAACTTTTAATAATTTATCATCCTTCTTCCACATGGAGAAGATCCAACACTTATGTGAGAACTCATCAATAAAAATGAAAAAACATTGTGCTTGGAAATGGAGGTTATCAAAAATGGTCTACAGACATCATAGTGGATCCTTTCAAGGACTACAAGTGTGTTTTTTTGTCCTAGTCATGGAATGTGGCTTTTATGTACTTCCCAAGGTACATACTTTTCATACATCTTGATGCTCAAGTGCTCCTTTGGGGATGCGTGTGGTTATTTTCTACATGATCTTCAAAGCCCCATGATGCAAATGGTCAATTCTTATACACCAAAGTTCACCAACATCGTGTATTTTCACCTTCTCTACCTTTGTGCTCAAGCAACACAATCCTCCACATCTAGCTTGCATAGGTTCTTCACACGAACCCCAATCTACTTCACCTATCCCGTGGATATGCATCTCAAGAATGTCTTTCCTTTGTTGAATATCACATCATAACCATAGTCTTCTAAAACTGCAACAAAGGCAACATTTTCCTTTAGGCCCAAAATGAACATGACATCCTTGAGCTTGAGCGAGGAGCCTGATTCCCTCTTAAAGGTGACTATACCAATCCCGGTCGCACCATACCTTCCATCATCCCCCATTTCAATGTGCATATTCAAATCTTTCTCCTCTAGGTCACTGAAAAAATATATATTACCTGTCACGTGGAATGATGCACCTGAGTCCATGTACCACACGCTCCCCATCACTATGTTGTCCATGCATGCAATGAGGGAAATTCAAGCTCTAACTATGAAGCCAAAGCTTCACCTATTTCTCCTTCTAAGGTCTTCTTGCTTTCCTTATTGTGTGGACACATAATGGCATAGTGCCTGAATTCATGAAAATGGAGGCATTTAATTTTTGACAAATATTTCTTCTTGGCCCCTTTCTTCCCTTTTCCCTTCTTTACCTTTCCAACCAATGAAAATTTGTCGTCATCATCACCCTTGGATGAAGTCCCATCTTTGGTATTCCGCATTATTTCCTCTTGTACCAAATTAGACCATAAGCGCTCCCAAATTGGTATTTTCTCCCTCCAATTCACTGAATCTTCATAGCTATGCCAACTCTTGGGAAGGCCTAAAAGTGTTAAGGTTACCAAGTCTTCTTCAGGGACATTAACATCGACCCTGCCAAGTTCATCACGACATTGTGTAAACTTGCTCAGATACTGTGGAATTGTGTCATTCTTTTGCATATTGGTACTTCAAATTTTATCCTTTAGCGTCAGCTTCCTATGGTCACTATTATTATCAAACAATTTTGTCAATGATTTCCACACCACGAACAAAGATTTTTTTCATGGATATTTGAGGCAATATGATCCTGTACTCCATCCAAGACTATTCTCCTTCCCTTAGCTACATCTTTATTCCACTGAGCAATGTTCTAGGTATCAGATGCTTGAGGTTTTGCAACATTTGTCTTGATGTATCTAGCAATCCATTTTCATCCAATAACACCTCCATGTATTCCTTCCATGCAACAAAATTAAAGGTGCCCTACAAGGAATATTCTAGCCTTATCCCATCAAAGGCCATCTTCTTAGCTCTGAAGAAAGTTTGCTACACTAATCTTCAAAATTTTAAATTATGATAAAAAACTTTGAATTTCATGCTCTAATGTGAATATTTCTCTAATATCATGTAGAAATTAGGTTGTATATTTGCAAATTCTCATGAAGTTTTAATCAAAATCACAAGAAACAGATCTACAGTATTGCTCTACGGACATTAATTCCCAATTTGGAATAAAAAATTTAGACATGCAAGAAGGAATAACACACATGCAACAAGTATTTTTCTCTAGGGAAAACAATATGCTAAAAATCCCAATGCCTCTTGCATTAATCAAATGAAATAGAGATGTATTTCAATTTATTTTCTCAACTGAGCTCACCCTGCAAGTGCACAACCGATCTCTCTTCTCACTGAAGGCCTCTAACCCAGACTTAGTCAATTTTTTCCTCATCTTGAGATCATATTTCCTTGTGTTATTCCTTGAGGAATTATCCCCTATTATTTAGGAAATTCCATCAATTGAATTTCACAATTCCTTTATGTTGATCATCTGACTACATGCAACACCTCTACACTCAAGACTAGTCTACAATTGATGTTACACTACCTTGGAATCTCCACCTCAACTAGGTAACTCAAATTCTCTAAATGCACTAGCTATTTTGGGTTGATTGATCAGTTAAATGAATGATCACTGAGTTTGACTCTAGTCCCACCAATTAACTGACCTTCCACTAGTTCCTCCAAAAGTTAGAACTAGTTTGACTAAAAAGAACTTGAGATAACTAACCTTGATTGCTACAAAATAGCAATCACACATGCAGAACTAAACTCTAGCTCCTCCAACTTGAATTAATTGAGTAAACTCGGTGACACAAGGCATGTCACACAAGTTAACATCATACAAGTTGTTTGTTGATGTGGAAATTCTAATTTTCTCAATTTAATCAAGGGAAAATCAATTTGAGAATATCTTGCTACATTTTTCAACACCAATAATACTGGTTCACAAGAAGGATGGATCATGGCGTATCTATTTGGATTATAGAGAGATCAACAAAGTCACTATTAAATATAATTTTCCCACTCCAGTCATTGATGAATTGTTGGATGAACTACATGGAGCAATTTACTCCACCAAACTAGATCTTCATTCAAAATATCATCAAATTAGAATGAAGACAAAAGATATTTTGAAAACAACATTTAGAACTCATGAAGGTCATTATGAATTTTTGTTCATGGATTTTGGCCTTACTAATGCACCTTGCACATTTCAAGGTTTGATGAATTCCACGTTCAAACCCTTCCTCATAAAAGTTGTGTTAGTATTTTTTGAGGACATACTAATCTATCACAAGTCTTGGAAAGACCGTGTTCAACATGTAACAGGGTGCTCAAATTATTGGAGGAGAAACAATTGTATGAAAACCTCTCCAAAAAAAATTTTGGGATACAAGAAGTGGAATATTTAGGTCATATTGTATCCCATGAGGCTATTAAGGCACACCCTAACAAAATTAAAGCCATCAAGGAATGGAAAATCCACACAAACTTAAGCCATATTTAAGGATTTCTAGGGTTGAGAGGGTATTATCGCAAGTTTATTAAGAATTATGGGAATATCACAACACCTCTAACAACATTACTGAAGAAAGATGCATTTTTTTACTCTAGAAGAAACTAAGGCCTTTGAACATCTTAAAGAGGTAATGTGTCGAGCTTTGGTATTAGCTACACCGGACTTCACAAAAAATTTTTTTGTGGAATGTGATGCCTCGGGAAGCAGGATTGGTGTTTTTTTAATGCTAGAAGGAAGACCAGTTTCTTTTGAAAGTTGTCCAATAAGGGAAAGTATTTACAAAAACCTATTTATGAGAAGGAAATGTTGGCAATCCTACACGCACTAAAGAAATGGATCCCTTACCTAATGGGAAGACACTTAAAGACAAAAACAAATCATGATAGTCTTAAATACTTCTTAGAATAGAGATCATATTTAGAAGAGAAGAAAAAATGGGTCACAAAAATGTTGGGTTATAGCTTTGAAATCATCTACAAAAAAGGGCAACAAAATGTTGTTGCAGATGCACTCTCAAGAAGGGATGAGGAAGTGGAAGCATTTCTCTATGCCATTTGTATTATCCATCGTTATTGGATAACTGAAGTAAGGGAGGAATGGAATAATGATGTATAGGTATGGACACTTCAAAAGTTTAAGCAAGATCCCAGTGCATCCGATTCATTTATTTTGAAAAATAATTCACTGTGGTACAAATATCACTTATTTATATATGTAAGAATCCAAAATTAAACAATTAAAACAATTAAATTAATATTTAATTATTAAAATAAATACAATGAGAATAATTAAAAATAAATAAGTAATTAAATTAATATTATTAAAATAATAACAATTAAACTACTTGACAATTATAAAAATTAACAATTAACATTAATTAATTAAAAATAAATACAATGAAAATAATTAAAAACAAATAAAATTATAATAATTAATTAAATATAATTAATATAACCCTAAAGAAATTAATATAACCATAACCCTAATAAGATATAATTCGTAATTAATTTTAAAAATTCCTAAATTCACATATAATTAAATTAGCAAAATATAATAAAACATTTAAAATTATAATTAAAACATAAAACAAACAAAAAAAAATAAAATTATAATATTTGTCGGCTAAGCATCTCATCTCTATATATGTGAAAAAATGAAAACAATCTTTCAATAATATTTCAAATCCTAAAGATGAACCATCATTGCTGGTTTGAAACGTCGATCAGAAAGAAACCTAATGCGATGTATCCGGAAGATAATCTACACAATGATGAAACTCGCAAAAACCTCAGACAAAACAATAATATTGTAAGGGCACAACAATAACAATAGTGGGCTTCTATTGGGTACAATAATAACAACATGGGAACTATATGGGCACAAAAATATAATAACAGGGTTGCACTAATAAGAATAAGGGGTTACACTAGTAGTATAGGGACCTAACATGCCCCTCTCCTTCAAAAAGTGTTGTCCTCAATGCTTGAGTAGTTATGGGTGCTTCTTTATAAAATTATCACCCTTCCATGTGGAATCTTCAGCGAGTAAGTTCTTCCACTTGATGAGATACTCTGAAATTGATCGATTTCGTAGCTGTCGATTTCTTGGTTCTGTGACTGCTTCAGGTTCCAATATGATTTTTCCTTCCTTATCGAGTTCTGGCAATATTGTTTGAACTCGGATCTTCTGCAACTTTTGAATGAGTTCCCACCCTACTTCATCATTCTTCCATTCATCCCTTGCTTCATTTATCAAATTTGGTTGGATAATTATACCAAACTCTAACATTTCAGCAACCATACGTTTAATGTCACACTTTTTGGCATATGGATATCTATAAGGCCTGATGTTTGGAGGAAGACTTCCTGGAATCAAATGAATAGAATGACCATGATCACGAATAGGTGGGAGCCCTTTGGGAGTCTCAAATACCTTGGAATCATTGTCCAAGACTTTTTGGAGATCTGGAGAAATGGATGATTTCGATATGGGAACCTCTGGCAAACATAATTATGCAATTACACCTTGTTTTTCTTTATTTAGAAGATTTTTCATTCTATTAGAGCTGATTATCTTTCCCATTTTCCCTGTGATGCCCCTTAGTTCAACTTCCTTTCCTTCCGAAGAAAATTTCATGAAAGTTCTTGAATATTAAAAGCTATTGCACACAAGGATTGTAGCCATTGGACTTCTAGTACAACATCAGCACCACCCATTGGAATGGAAAGCATTGGGCTATTCAATACATATTCTCCCATGGATAGCTTGATATTATGGAACTTTCTAGAGCAATTTATGGTTCCTCCACTTGCAACCATCTCTTGACATTCTAGTGCTAGATATAGGAAGCAATTCAATTCCTTGGCTATCTCATAATGAATAAAATTATGGGTACTTCCCGAATCAATCAACACTATTACCTTTTTATTCTTAATAGTTTGAGGAGTGTTAATTCTAGCCAATGCATTACAAGATATGGTCGGATTCATTTCTTCTTTCTCGATGTGATATTTCACTTCTTGAACATTTTTCTTCTTGATATGTCCTTCCATCTTGAGAGTTTGAGGTGTGGTAATTCTTGCCAATGATTTACAAGATATGGTAGGATTCATTTCTTCTCTCTCTGGGGTTGGTTCCTGGTGTATATCCTATTCTTTTGATGTTTCTGGATCCTTTTCTTCCTCCTCTTCACAATCTATGTAAAATAATTTCTTCTCAGCACACTTATGACCTTTAGTGTATTTTCTATCACAAATGTAACAAATCCTTTTTCTCTTTTTTCTTCCAATTGTTGTGGTGTAAACCTTGTAGGTTGTGGAAGGCTAGGAGAAAAAACACTTCCATATTTATAGTTGTGAGTGGTGGGATTCCTTGTTTCCATAATTCCACTTTCAATTTTTCTTTCCAACATGATTGCCTTCTTCAATGAATTAGGTTCCCAAAGACAAACCTCATGTTGAATGTTATCCTTTAAAGACCCTATGAAGACATCAATCCTTTTCTTCTCTGAAATATCATTTACCCTTATATTCAATTTTTGGAATTCCTCATAATGTGTTATCATTTCCTTCGTGAGAATTGACTAGGTGACAAGTGGTTTACGAGAACAAAGCCCTCTATACCATACAAACTGATTTGGCTCTAAATACAAAGATGAAATATGTACCTTTTGTAATAGTTGCACATCATGTAGGTTAAATTATTGCTCCATCTGTACTATCCAATTTAACGGATCCTTGCCATCCAACTTCCTCATATCGCCTTTTCTTGATTTTAGGAGCTCGATTTTGAAACGACTATAATTGTGTAATTTCGGAACTCCCAGTTCTAAAATTGAGACCTGCAGTGGCCCTCTATGTCCTCTTTCCAATGCCACCAGTCTAATCAAAATTGGATTCTCCAGGAATAGTTATGCATAATCTCCCAGGATGACCTAATTATACACCTTTTTAGAAGAGTGAACTTGTACGAAATTCCAAGTGTCATTGTTTCGACCTTTAGACGTGAAATTGATACATAGAAAACTACATGTCGTCTTATTTTTTAAAATTCTTATGAAACTTCAATCTGATGCTCAGGAGGAAATTTATGATGGTTTTCCGAAGGTCACATGTTTTGGATGTAATTCTAGAGCCTGCAGAAACCTTAAATGTCTTGGAAAATATCTCCGAAAATGTAGCGAAATAAGATCTGAAATTCAGGCTGAGCTTCACCAAGATTTCATCTCAAATGGGTTTTAATTTTAGAATCTAAACCTTCATAGAAAACAAATTATACCGAAAATTCCATGATGACATATTTGAGATGGAATTTTGGAGCTTGCAAAAACCCTACCTTCCTCAGATCATATCTCTGAAAATTTAGCGAGACAAGATCTGAATTTCAGACCTAGGGATCATTGCGATTTTGTCTCAAATTGGATTTTTTTTTTTTAGCTTCTGAAAAGTCACAGAAAAAATTTATAGTGAAAATTCCACGATGTCCTATTTTGGAGCAATGAAACCATAGAATCCAAAGCTCTGATACCAAATGTTATGAAACCAACTCACAAAAAGAGAGAAAAGAGAGATCAACGCCTTCAAAATAAGCCTCTTTGAGGGGGCGACCTCCTTTACATTGCACAAATGAATAATTCTTGGATGATACAAATGACATGACCTCCTTTCTATATATAGGAGTCTAAGCGGTCCCAATACAATCAAAGCCTACATAACAATAATATTGTAGGGGCACAACAATAACAATAATTGGCTTCTATGGGGTACCATAATAAAAACATGGGGAATATATGGGCACAACAATATAATAAGGAGGTTGCACTAATAAGAATAAGGGGCTACACTAGTCGTATAGGGACCTAACAACACTACTTCCTTTTGTTAAGCTAACTCCTGTCGGGTCTTGGTTAGTTCATTTTGCAATTTTATGATAACAACTTCCCTTGCTAGAGGAATGTAGTGAGGTGTTTCCTCTGTCTGAGTTTCATCATCATGTGTTATCATTGCATTAGTTTGAACAACAACTTCATCCGCTTCTCAGGACACACAACAATATGATTGGGAATTTCCTCCAAAATTCGTTTGAACAACAACTTCCACTATTCCTTGGGGAATACATCAGTCTTCCTGAGTATCTCCTCATAATTGGTTTGGACAACAGCATCTATAGTGGGAAAGTCCGTTTGGGTTTCCATTGAGAAAATGCAAGGACCTTTAGTCTGAGTCTCAATATTCTTCAAAGGGCATTGTGCTATTTGGGTCCCTTTTGAACAAACAAAAGGACTCTTATTCTAGGTTTCAATATCCTCTAAAGAGAAATGTTCCATTTGGGTCCCTACAGTTTCCAATTCCACTTTCAATTTCCGGACCCTAACTACTTCCTTTAACCATTCTCTCAGTTGCTTAATTGTTTTCTTCTGTGTCATGTACTTCTTTAGTAGCTTCCTCAATCTATCCTTATAAGTTTTCTTCGTTGTGTGGTTTTTGATCGTAGGTGGCACAACTGTGTTGGTTTCAGGTTCAATAGGAGTTGTGCCAATATCAGGATGAGGTTCCAATGGAATAGTGTCTCCCGATGGATTCTCGTCTTCTGGGTCGTTTTCTACATGTGCTTCTTTCTCAGGAAACTCCAATAAAAAAATATCTCCTGATTGATTGTCATTTTCAAGGTATTCTTCTTCATGGGCCTCATCCTCTGGGGACTTTATTAAAACAATATCCCCTAGTTGATTTTCATCCTCCAGGGTTTCTTTTGTAGGGTTAAAGCAAGATTTACAAGGTTATCCCAGGTTAATTGTTGTTTGGATCAACCCATGATGGTTGATGATAGCATGTGGGTCCTTAGCCTTCTTGACCTGACTAGAAACGACATGCTATAAAGAATTTAAATAAAATGGCAAATTAACTGTAATTTTCTACTTCAGAATAGCTAACAGTTTGAGTTGTCGAGTTTTTACCACATCTTGACATCTGTCACAAGTGATATACCTTTGAATAATGGTCACTAATTCTTGCCATGGTTGCTTTAAAGCTATGGGGTGAATCCCTTTACCTTTGTGTACCAATTTTTCATCTGGGTCTTGGAATACTGCAAGTGCATCTTGCAGAAGAAAATGCTTATTCGTCCATCTTGTGCCATCTACCAGAAGTTGAGATACTTCAATTATAACTGCTTCAAAAACTGTTATGTTTATGCCCTCTACTGTTGTGCGTCCATTCTGAAGATTCTGCAAAAATTCAAGTGTTATTTCCTCATGGAATCCCTGTAATTTGGTCAAGTATTAAAGCCAGCCAACGCATTCAAGAATTTCGCTAGTTTGTTCTAATACCCGAGGTACATAGGTTGTTGAATCGGGGGGGGGGGGGTGTGAATCAGTATTTCTTTTTCTGACTATTGTTTTTCCCATTAAAACATATATATTCAAAACACAAGATGAAAAACAATAGTAAATGCTTTTATTAATATAATCTTTGTAGAAAAATAGATACAATATATAAGTGGTTGCAATCAATTGTCAAGCACCAACTTGGACTTTTGTGAGGCTTCAACCTCCAAATCTCCAACTCTATTTCGCCAAGGAAAAAATCTTGGACTTAGGAGCACCAACTCCCAAGGACTTCAATCCTTACAGTTCCTGAGACACCAATCCCAAGGACATCGATCCTTCTTACTTCTAGGGCACCAATCCAAAGGACTCCAATCCTTCTTACTTTTGAGGCACTAGCCTCAAGGACTCCAATCCTACTTACTTTTGAGGCACCAGCCCCAAGGGTTCTGACCCAATCTTGTCAAGGCACATTTGATAGTAATGTTCTACTCTCAGAACTCTTCATTACTAAGTTATGTTTGTATACAACTTTACTGTAGTCTCCAGGCTACAACATCAATGACAACCA
The DNA here is from genome assembly GCA_000404065.3 of Pinus taeda. Classification (NCBI taxonomy): domain Eukaryota; kingdom Viridiplantae; phylum Streptophyta; class Pinopsida; order Pinales; family Pinaceae; genus Pinus; species Pinus taeda. The sequence continues at coordinate 18,609 of APFE030029846.1, forward strand.
ATCTTCTTATGAAGGAGTCTTTACAATTCTTCATACTGTCCACATAGAGTCTCCAATAGCCTTCAGGCTCTCTGATAATGTCTTCACATAGCTTTAGTTAGTCTACTATTAGCTACACTAAGCCCTGCATAAAGAACAACTTTTTGTTCAAGCATCTATTCTAATGTCACAGTGAATGCTTTAGCATGACTACTTCTCTGCTAGCTACTTCTCCCCTTCGACAATGTTAGAACTCTATTCCTTACATCACAGAATTATACTTCAGACTGCATTGTATACCTGATTAATTCTTTCACAGGGTAACATGATTAGCTGAGAAGCTCACCCTTTGAATGCCTCCTATCCTGTTGGTCCTTCGACCTTTTTTTTTGTTATGCTGGACCCTACTAGCTGCCTCCATTTCCTCCAACTCTTACAACAGTTTTCAACACCCTTTGTTCTCTGTTTTTCCTGTTTTATACATTCTTCATCCCTCTGTCTATCGGTTTCCTCTTTTCGGTTGGCTCTTTGGCTTCCTTCTCGGTTGCTGTAGTTTCCTCTACCTCGCTTGATCCTTCGACTTCTCTCCTTGGGCGCTATAGTTTCCTCTACCTATTCCGATTAGCCACTGATTTATAGACACGTTAATATAGAAGAGCTAGGTGTATTACAGATGAAATTATTCTTATTAACAGATATCAGATAGCTCCCCTTTATTTTTCTTTTGATATCATTCATACACAGGACTTTATCATCTAACGGACATGCCACGTCCCAATCGCCATGATTCAGCCCACTAAACTATCAGAATTGTTGTTTATGCATTTCAGCCTTCAAACTATGTGCAATACATTTATTTGAATTACACAGGAAATATATGTAAATGCGACCGAAACTCTAAAGGGCAGACTTCAAATATATTTTACCCGCAACTGTTCCTGTATCGGATCCGCTACATAAATCGCAATCGGAAGTCAAGGCTTCCGGGGCTTTTCCTTTGTATTTCGGTCTTTACACTAAACCCCGCCAATACAATGAAAATCCCTTATGCGCAAAACTCAAACCTTATACAATTGGGTATATAAAACTCATCAGGTCCGACTGTGTAGTCGCAATCGAAAATCAAGGCTTTCGAGGGTCCTTTATACATCGAGACCATGGCATTGCCGATGGTTGATGGCCGATCCTCTTGCAGATGCGATATAACATTAAACCTTCCATAATGTTGTCGTCGGGTCCGCAATGTATATATCACAATCGGGGGTTTGGGGTGATGGTACATAGACGAACCGTCGATTTCACTGTCGCCAATTATATATATAATAATAATATATATACATTATATAATATATATATATAGATATACTATTATATACTATATATAATATATATATAATACAAATATAATAATAATTTATATATATATATATATATATATTATATATATAATTATTATATATATTATATATGTATATATTATATATAATTAGCATAATATATATATATACGTATATATATTATTATTATATAAATAGATATATATGTTAATATATATATATTATAATATATAATATTATATATTATATATAGATATATATATTATATATGTAATATATATATGTATGTATGTATGTATGTATGTATGTATGTATGTATGTATGTATGTATGCCTGCTCCGATAGTGTATTTCAATGCAACTATGATTTCCACCTCCGATAGTTTATTCTATGTATCTGTACACTTTGCCTCTGATAGTGTATATTGCGCACATATATATAAACTCTGCCTTTCTGCTCTTCTCTATGCTCCGCTCCTTTAACTCTTCCACTCTTCTTTGGCTAGCATACTTACTCCTGATATGGCTCCGATAGCTCCTGATAGTATAAATGCATCCATATATGCTCACTGATAACTCTTCTTGCTCTGTTTGCTCCACTATTTGCTCTGTTTGCTTCTCTCGATGGCTCTGTTTGCTTCTTCCGATTGCTCTGTTTTCTCCTCTATTTGTTCTATTCTACTTTGGCATATACATATATGGCTTCTCCTATAGCTCCAATAGCTTTGTTTTGGCATATATATATATTATTATATATATATATATTATATTATATATATATATATATAATATATATATGGCTCCTCCTGTAGCTCCTCTTGGTTCTTCTTGGGCATGTTTTACATGCAATTCTCCTCCGATATGGCTCCTCTTGTTTGCCAGTGTCTTTCAAATACCTCCTCTTATACCTTCATACCTTGATGGCTTCTGCATTTTCCGATATGCCTCTCTTGCTCTGATATTTTGTAATATGCTTTGATATGCCTCCTTTGTTAACTCCTCTTGCTTATGGCTTGGCTATCCTGATGGCCTTGCTTCTATCTCTTCATGGATCTGCTCTAGTTCCCCTTGGCTTCATATCATCATCTAGTATCTAGAATATTGCCATATTGACATCAATGACAACCTAGGTCAACAATCTCCCCCTTTGTTATTGATGGCGATATTCTTCTTCTCTCCCCCTTTAACATCAATGGCAAAGGAGTTCTCTGGGTCTCCCTCTATCAAACTATTTATGTTCTTCATGAATGGTAGATTTTCATGGGTTTGTGACTCCCCCTGTCATAGTGTTCTTCTTTTTACTCAAGATAGAAGGATTGATGCTTTATCATCAATTAGCACATTATTCCCTCTTCATGTCTCAGAACTACTTAAAGATGATCTACTTCAAAGCTTTCAATCAGATTGCAAATAGCCATATACCAAGTGTCCAAGTCAAGGTTTTTATGCTTCAATCCATATTGTTGTCTCCACAGGCAGAATTGAGAGGCCTTCATAGTCCGAATCAAGAGAAAATGTCACTGAAATTTGCTTTCTTGTTTTCTTTCTTCAGATCTCAGTTCCTTTGTGTCTCTGTGCTTCTCCTTAAGTCACTTCCATCCAGTATTCAATCATCATTGCATATGGATGAAATGGTGAGGTGTTGTGTCGTACTGTTGCTATATTTTCTAAGTGATATGTATCAGCTTAAGTTATATTTGACTGCACAATAGTCTCCTTTCTATGAGCCATCTTTTCCTTATGTTGTTGTACATATCTCTGCATGTTATTTCTGCTAGCATATTTAGATATCCAATCTGTGGCTGTCTTTTAAATTCATTCTGCTGATTTGCATCTTCTTGCAATACCAGTTTTGTTATACGCTGCCAGCTGCTCTTACTTCAAACTCTATTCCAGATGTATCTGTTTGTTTGAAGATTGCCTCTATTAGTGTCCAGAATTTATCTGTTCTCACATTAATCCATGAGTCAAGACATTTAGCATCTATAATATCAACATCATATTTATTTTCCCTATTTCTCTAGAATTAGATGACTTTCTCTGTTGCTCCAAATACTACTTAGTGATTAAGTGGAAATCATCTTTAACAACAGTCCAAAGAATGGTTACAGGATCACGTTCTTTAATGTAGTACTCCTGAGAAATGATCTTCATCAAAGAATGATTGTTAATATAGCTCAACAAGGATTTCATCAGGACCCTTTTCACTAATAGCTTCTGCAATAATGATCAAGAATCACAGGCTCCCCCTAACTATATGCATCATGTCTTTTGGTAGAGTCTTCCCATCAAATTCTTAGATTGTCAGAATTTAGGCCAATGACATATGCTTTTGGCTGGAGAGCTCAGGGGACTTTCGGATTGTATTTGCTTTCTTCTCCATACATGTGTAACTTTCTTCTTTTGCATGGTTCTAGCTTGTGTAAGAGCCCAAGTTAGGTTACAATCACGTGTCGTACGACCAATGTTATGACACTTGAAGCATTCTACATTATTCATGAATAAAAATTCATGATTTCTTCTTTCAAAATTGTTTCTTGGAGATTGTTGGGGACTATAATATATGTCTTTACGATATGCTTTACAGTCTTTTTTCATGTGACCAAAGTTTGCACAAGAATAACAATAACCAAAAAATGAACTTTGGTACCAGGGAGATGGAGATTTTCTTGATGTACTTCTGAAGCCTTTCTGCCTTGAGATCCTTTGATGATAACCATTGCTTCTCGCGTCTTTGACATCATCTACATTTCTTCTTGGAGCAAGATTTTTTCTTGGAGCAGGATTTCTTCTTGTAGCAGGATTTCTTCTTGGAGTATTATTTCTTCTTGTAGCAAGATTTCTTCTATTGTAGCCTTGATTTTTCTCCTTGTCTTTGCTGGAGCTGGGAGCATCACCATTTCTTTCTGGCTTCTTCACATCCCTTTTGTTTGAAGCATTATCATTCTTGTTTGAGTATTCACCTACATATCAAAGACATGATTTATCAAATGGACATCTATGATAGTTGAGTATGTCATCTAAGGCTTGAGATCTCTTCAAGATTTTGTTCATCCCTTCAACCTTTTTTCTAAGGAAGACAATCTCTTCTTCCAATATTTCACATTCATTATTCTTCTTAGAAAGTTGTTTCTCAGTTTCTTCCTTGATACGAGTAGCTTCATCTGCTTCTATTTTAAGGGAGAGATATATGACTTCATTTTGAATATTTCTTCATTCTTTGCTTGATTTCTCTCCATTTCTTCCTTGATCCATGTAGCTTTGCATGTTTCAGCCTTGAGAAGCTTGATGTTAGATTTTAATTTGAAGATTACTTCATCCTTTGTTTTTAGTTGACAAATCATGGTGTTTATTTCCTTTCTTCCTTCATCAACCTGTCCTTCTATCACTTCCAATGCTTCCATTGTCTTCTCATCTCCTTGTGCTTGTTTCCTTGCTTCTTGCAGTTGAGATTTGAGAGAGGATACCTCTACCTTGTACTGACCAATCTCTTCTTCAAATTTCTTCAAACTATTGTGTCTCTATTCAAGTTGTCTTGGCAAGGCATCTTCCCGTTTCTTTGCTTGATTCAATTGATTTGTCATGGATATGATTTCTTCATGTTGCTTTCTTTTGCTTTGATGAAATACCTTCTTTAGCTTGGCAAGCTCTTCATCCCTTTCTTGTACTTGAAGCTTGACAAGGTCAACTTTCTTCCTTGTTTGATCTTGCTGACCAGCTAGTGATATCTTCTTAATTTCCTCATTTTCCTTTTTCAAATTGTTAATCTCTTCCATGGCAGCCATAAGTTGAGCAAGGAGATCTTCTACAAAATCTTTTTCAATCTCTTCATCTTCTAGGTCTTCTTTAGCCTTGATTTCATCATTCTCATCTTCATCTTCTATGATGGGTTCTAGATTTCCTTCTTGATTTCCATCATCTTCTTGACTGATGGTTATGGTCAATGCTCCTTTTGAGTGAAGGTCATCAAGTTTGTCCCATATACCCTTTTCTGATGAATATTTTCCTAGATTGTTCTTTATAGAACCAGGTAGCCCATTCAAGATTGCCTTCATTGATTTTGTATTGCACTCCTTGGATTCTTCATCCATCCTGCTATCAACAATCACTGATTTCCAAATCTCAATGCCTTGATTTTGTAAGAAATTCCTCATTCTTGCTTCCCATATATTAAAGTTCCCATTGAGCCTTGGAGCCTCTTTAAATTGATTGTCTTCTATTTTAGTAGTAGAGGGAGACACATCCTTAGGAGGACTTGAGACTTTCTTCCTTGACTTCGCCATTTGTGTTCTGAAGATCAACCTTCAAGTTGTTAGGCTTTCAATGAAGGCACTAGCTCTGATACCAATTGTTGGAAATACTGAGGGGGGGGGGGGGGGGTGAATCAGTATTTCTTTTTCCGACTATTACATTTCCCGTTAAAACACATATATTCAGAACACAAGATGAACAACAATAATAAACGCTTTTATTAATATAATCTTTGTAGAAAAATAGATACAATATATAAGTGGTTGCAATCAGTTTCCAAGACCCAACTTGTACTTTTGTGAGGCTCCAACCTCTAGAGCTCCAACTCTATTTTTCCAAGGCAACAATCTTGGACTTAGGAGAACCAACTCCCAAGGACTTCAATCCTTCTAGTTCCTGAGACACTAGTCCCAAGGACACCAATCCTTCTTACTTCTAGGGCACCAATCCAAAGGACTCCAATCCTTCTTACTTCTGAGGCACCAACCCCAAGGACTCCAATCCTACTTACTTCTGAGGCACCAGCCCCAAGGGTTCTAACCCAATCTTGTCAAGGCACATTTGATAGTAATGTTCTAATCTTAGAACTATTCATTACTGAGTTCTGTCTATATACAACTTTATTGTAGTCTCCATGCTACAACATCAATGACAACCAATATTCTTATGAAGGAATCTTTACAACTCCTCATACTGTCCACATAGAGTCTCCAATAGCCTTCGTGCTCTCTGATAATGTCTTCACACAACTTTAGTCAGTCTACTATTAGCTGCACTAAGCTCTGCATAAAGAACAAGTTTCTGTTCAAGCATCTATTCTAATGTCACATTGAATGCTTTAGCATGACTGCTTCTCTGCTGGCTACTTCTCCCCTTCAACAATGTTAGATAAAACTCTATTCATTACATCACAGAATTATAATTCATACTGCATTGTATACCTGATTAATTATTTCACAGGGTAACATGATTAACTGAGAAGCTCACCCTTCGAATGCCTCCTGTCCTATTGATCCTTTGGCCCTTTTTTTTTGTTCTGCTAGACCCTGCTAGCTACCTTTGTTTCCTCCATCTTTTACAATAGCGTTCAACACCCTCTGTTCTCTGTTTTTACTATTTTATACATTCCTCATCCCTTTTTCTATTGATTTCCTCTTTTCAGCTGGCTCTTTGGCTTCCTTCTTGGTAGTTATAGTTTCCTCTGCCTCACTTGATCCTTCGGCTTCCCTCCTTGGGCATTGTAGTTTCCTCTGCCTATTCCGATTAGCCACCGCTTTACGGACACGTTAATTGATCCGGATTTAAACAGGAACGCAATAAAATATAGAGATAACCATATACACAAAGATGCAGTGGAAATAATACTTCATTTCATTAATGGAAAATACCGAAATATGCTTACAACCAAAATTGGAAATAAACTAGCGAGGGCGATGGTAGCTTATCTCTGAGAAGAGATGTGCGGCTACATGCCTCTGAACTGTTCCAAACTGTGTTACAATGAGGCTCGAAGGCCTATTTATTGTTGAGAAACAATGGAAAACCCTTCACATTCCCAAACCTACCCCTAGAAGATGAGACGACAAATTGTGGGCCCCGTTTTCGGTAAATTGGTACATCAATTTCGCGGGGTCGTAACTTTGGCATACGATCTCCATTTGACGCGTACAATAGCTCATTGGAAAGATCTATTCGAGCACTATCATTGTTGGAACAAGCAACATCGGTCCATTCCATTGCCCCATGTTGCCCCCGGATTCCCCAAAAAACGTTGTTTAGGGCCTCAAAACGGCTCCGGAAGTTCAGGACCCGAAAAACTGCTAAAAATAGTAAGTTGTGCTACAATTAAGGAAATTGAAAATGGTGAAAGAGACAATGATGGGGGTCCAGATGGACTTGGTAGGTGGCCACCAATATCCATCTGGATCAAAAGTGGGGCTCCCTTGTACTTGATTGTTTATTCTTGTACATGCATAATAGTAGCATGCATGTCTTTGAGGGTTTAGACAATCTTCATGTACTACCGTTGAAAACCATATAGATAGAAAACCGCCTTGTGCACAGTGACAAAATTGTCATACAATTTCTGCATAGTGGTCTCAAGAGTTGATACTTCAACAAGTGTCGCTTTTCTCATTTCTACCACAATGGATCCTACGAATTTTTCTATCATCTTCCTGGCCTCTTGCAAGTCCTTTGCCATCTGATCATTCTCTTTTAACAATAACTTAATAGTTGAACTCGTGGCTTCTACATAAGTCATAGAAGCATCAACCATTGCAACTAGATGTCCTCTAACATATGAAATAATCACCCTTTCCTCTTTGTGTGTTGGTGACGCGTGATCATCCAGGAACTGCTTTCTTCATGCATGTACAATCCTTTGTTGTGACTCATCCATCACCGAATCATCATCAAGGAGAACAACCTATCCTTGCTCACTCGGGACTGATCTGATTCTGGAGGTGGTGGAGACTGAGGTGCGACCTCAAATGTTCTTGGCATGAGGTCGATATCTTGGTCCTATGGCTCATGTTCCAACTCCATGTCCGTTGCTTCAATCATTTGCTCAATTTGTTGAGCAAGTTCCTGAACCTACACCTACTCACCCTCTTCTTCATCTATTGGCTTCTCTAACTCCTCAACCTGTATAAGTGTAGTTTCATTTGTCATCACACCTTGCCTTTATTCTTGTTCCTGTTTAAGCTTCTCTTCCCTCTCTCTCCTTCTTAGCTCCTGCTCTTCTTTTAGCTTCTTCTTTGTTTCCTACAACTTCCTCTCTGCATCCTCCAACCTTTGCCTCTCTCTTCCTATGTTCTACTCTCTTTATGCATTGTTTCCTTTTCACCTCTATCTCCAAAGCTACTTTCTGAATGAGAGCGTCTTCTCTGAACTTGTAGCTTTGCTCAGCCTCTAGGTTCTCGGAAATCTTCCTCTTTCCTTTGTCCTGTGCTGGTTTTCTACTCATTGTTTTTGTTGTTGTTGCTTCCTGTAGTGTTGTTGCCTTCAAAGCTACTTTCCATTCTATAGCCATGTTGACTAGTTCATTGAGCTTAGAGGATTTGTAATAATACATCAAAGGGTCCTCCTCTGCCTAATGACATGCCTTGTGGATCCATGGATAATACACCTTCGCACAGTGATTCTTGCATATGTAGTGGGGATCATATGGATTGGAATCCTTGGTGCCAAACTCAAACTTCTGTAAGTCCTTGGCCTCAATATCTACATCCTTCAAGCTCCAGATCTTGTACAATCCAATTCACAAAGGAAGAGCAGTCCATGGTGCCTTCTTCCTACTTTGTAGTCCTATTGATAACCCTGTGGATATGTGATATGCAACCTCTTACATGACCAAATTATTTATGGAAAACTTTAGTAGCACATGTAGAGGCTTCTCCCCACAAAGCATCCTGATGAAGGTGCCACAAGGTGAGGCATACCAATCTGCAATGTTAAGCAATGCCTGCATTGCTTCTTGGGACATGCAAAGTGGATCCTGCTCAAAGATCATCTTGTAAATCGGGGTGATGAAATGGTCAAATAGCCTTTCCATGAATCCTTGGTAACTGCACTCAGAAAGAAACTTGTAATAAATGTTCACAACATTCTTTGATGGTGTCGATGTCCAACCCATGCCAAGAAACTGATGATGGGCACATATTGCATCAAGTAGGTACGCATACATATAGAATCTTGCTTGGTCATCCTTAGGAGGATTCCAAGCATTAGTCACATGCAATTTCAGTTGAAAAGCCAATATATCCGACTAGTTGAATGACCTTCTTTCATTTTCCAACTGATCCAACACAACCACTCAATTCTGCGGAAAGGTCTTCTTTCTCTCTTGACTATACAAGTGGCATGCAAAGGTGATCAAGAGTTGGTTAGAATTTATGAGTGACTTACTCTTGTAGACTTGATTGGGTGTCGACTTGAAATTTGATGGCTCTTTTACCCAATGCTTCATGATGTCTCTAGTGTTCGCATTGTTGTTGGGGGTATAAAAAAGTGCATCCATGCGGTTCACCAACTGTGATAAGTGATACATCTAATGATAGTCTTTCATCCTGAAGGTAGCAAGTTGTGTTCCATTGGGACTTCTCAATGTCATCGTCTCGAGATCGGTATGTGAGACAATCCAGTGAATGATGTCCAGACATGGGAAGGAGGGGTACCTACATGAAACCTTATACAAGCCTGACTTGTGGATGTTGACATAGACCTACCAATCTTCCAGATATTCCTTGAAGCTACTTGAAAATATATCCTTGATTTCTTTCCATGTTATCTTCATGTCCTTCTCTATGATTAGTAGTATCTCTGCATAGATTGGAAATTTCATTGACACCTATTCAACTACATCTCGAGTGTTGATTTCAACAGTATCCTTTGAACCAGCTCTCTAGGAAAACATGTTACTTGTACTGTTGAAAATTGCTCAAAAATTGTTGTACCTGGAGACAAAGTGGACACTCATGGCATGCAAATGTTAGCTTGAAATTGAAAGAACTTCAAGACAGATCATGCAACAAACTAGGAAACTACTGGGAATGATTGTGTAATTCTTTGTTTCAGAGGTGAGGGACTGTCAGTTGGATCTACACATTGCACAATCCCAGCTACCACTGGGAGGTAATGATGTCTAGAACTGTGCAATGCATAGTATAGTGTAGCTTACTAATGAGTGGCACTGCGTAATGCGCAATTCAGACTGCCTTTAATGTTGGCTAGGGTTGCGCATTGCGCAATCCCAGTGAGAAAGACTCTGGGACTGGCTCCTGGAACTATGTAGTTTGTAGTTGAAGCTAGTCAATGGCAGCCTCTGTGCAATCCCTGGGCCAAGGAAGAGCCTTGAGATCCATAAATGCATAGTGCATGCCGAGAAGAGCTAGATTTGGGCCAAGGAAGCCCAGATATGCCCAAGGGTAACATGAAAATGAGCATATCTAAATGTGTGAGTGAAGTTTGGTGCAAATCTAAGTGAATGATGATGCATGCAATAAAAAAAGTGCAGGAATAAATCAAATAGAAGAAAAACAAAAACTTATGGAGAGAGTCGTCGCAATAGCAACCGTTAATGCAAAAACTAGGTTATGCATGCAACACTTAGGAAAGGCAATGAAAACTTAAAAAAACACTTCTACAAGCTAAAAAAAATCAAAATGTTAGCATTCATTCAATATAATAGGTAAAAAAACACTCTCACAATCCAAGGAAACAAAAGAGACAGAAAAAGCAACAAAAGACAAGACAAGCAAGGCTTACCCGGAAAATTTGTGTCGATTGTGTCGAAGGTTCCTAGATCTCCTCAGGAATGCCAGAGCTCCAAGATCAAATGTTCAAATGAGCTTTGGTGGCACCCATTAAATAGATTTGATCGATTTATGGTTTATGACACGAAGGCCAAAAAATCTAGGAAAAAGTGACAGATGGCAGTAGTTTCTAAAATTAACTCAAGTGTAACTCCAACTGCTAAAAATAGATCCCTAATTTTTAGGGATGTTTTTTCTATTTTTTTCTTTTTATTTTTCAGGAAAGGCTACCATGCATGCATGGAGAAATTGCATAGTTCTGGGGAGAACTAGGCAACTCATCAACACATGCATCAATTAGCTGCTAAGGGAATGCTTTTGTGCAATTCCTGGGTTGAGTGGCTCTAGCTACCTCTCATTCTCTACGTAGTTTCTCAATTGAAAATAAGTTTTCAACCGGGTATGTGCAATTCTAGAGCCAAAGCTCACTACTCAGTTAAAGTGTGCATTTCCTGAGTGCAAGGATGGTTACCCTCTAAGAATGCACAGATTGCCAAGTAAGTGATAGAATCAAATTGCAACCAAGTCAGAGGAGGTCAGCTTGTAGTTAGATAGAAATAAAGTAAGAAAACACAAGTTGTAAATAAAAATATAAAACTCAATGAAATCACAAGTACCTAGGCAGTGTAAGATAAGCTGTTAGGATTTTAGGAGGGAGGCTCCAAAATGAAGCTTAGGAAAATTTTTGGAGGGTGGTTGTAGTCACTACAATAGGTTCTTCGATTATCAATTTTCAAGTTCGTTCTTGGTTATTTTCATGCTTCCTTTTTTTATCCTCTTTTCTCGATCTTCCTCTTATGTTATTTCCATGAGGTCCCTGGAATACCTTCTTTTGCAATCACTCATGACAAGCAATAATCATCCTGGAAATATCTTATTTTACCATGTTTTATGCATATTTTTGTTCATGCATTTTCAATGTACTCGAGAGGGGAAAAAGGGGCTTCTAGGCACATGGGCACACTTTAAATGATGAAGGGTTGAAGGGGAAAGGATTCGTGGCTTTGGCATGCACTCAAAAGAGGGAGACAATTAAGGCAGGGAAAATGTTGCAAGTTTGAAGGATGAAGGGGAAGGCTTCAGGCTTCCCAAGTGTGTTGTGTGCTCAAGGGAGAGAAAGATGTTGCAAAGTGCACTCTTGAAGGTTGAAGGATGAGGCTTTGTGCCTTCGAAATGCACTCATGCACTCAAGAAACCAAGAAGTGTTCATTCCTTTGGGTCGAAGGAGTGCTCCAAGGAGGGTGCATTCCTTCAAGTTGAAGGAGTGCTCCTAAGGAGAGCGCATTCCTTCAAGTAGAAGGAGTGCTCCAAGGAGTTCTCCCAAGGAGGGAACATTCCTTCACATCAAAGGAGTGTGCTCAAAGGAAACAAATGAGGGCACATCGCATAAGTCCGATGGTTGAAGGATGAAGCTTCATGCCTTCTAAGTTAACTCATGTGCTTAAGAGACCAAAGAGGGTGCATGGCATAAGCACGAAGGTTGAACGATGAATCTTTGTGCCTTCAAATTGATCTCATGTGCTCAAAGGGTTAAGAGGGTGCATTCTATATTGTGGAAGGATGAAGGGTGGAGCTTAAGGCCTTCGAGGTGCACTCATGTGCTCGAGGAGGGCACATTCTTTCGGGTTGAAGGAGTGCTCTCAATGAGGGTGCATCCTTAGGTTGAAGGAGCGCTCCCAAGGAGAGTTAATCCCTTAGAGTCAATGGAGTGATCCCAAGGAGGTCACATTCCTTCAGATCGAAGGAGAGCGCTCAAAGGACAACTTGGTTTTGGAGGGTGCAGTTCAGAACAAGGAAGGGGATTCATGTTTTGGGAGTGCGCCTAGCTCTCAAGGAGGCCGCAGGGCACACTTTTGAACAAATAAGGGACTCCCATCAAGGCTTCAAAGTGTTCTCATGCACTCTTCGTCTTAATGAGCTCATTTTGCAACCAAAATTTTTTGAAGTATGGGCGATAAGGCAAGGGGCGAACAACATGAGTTCTAGACATAAAACCACATGAAACACATACCAACTCATCAAGAGAGCTTTGACAAGCTTGATCAATAGTGAATATATATCAAAATTCCACTTTATACATGTTCTCCAAGTACAACAAGTGAAGTGTGTGCAACTGCAACCCGAGAGTGTCATTTTACAACACAAAGATGTTGTGGCCATGAAATGCACCTAGAGATGTTCTAATTAATGCAACGAAACTTGAGATCATTCAAGAAAAATTATGACATTTAAAGCAACATGAAACAACACATGACGAATGAGGCAACACTTGATATGACAATGAACTGGGCTCCAAAATTTGAAGGTGTTGAAAATATTGGAGGGTGTTGTAGCAACGACAACACTTGGCGACACATTGGGTGAATTTCAGCTTCTCTGTCTTGGAAAACTTTTAGTTAAGGGTCAAACCTTCAAGAAGTATTGATTTCCTTGAGTTCTGCCTTTTGACCTATTTTATACACAACATCTTACTTTTCTCTACTTGGTCGAAGCACATATAGAAGATACACTATATCACAATTATTACGATATAGGAAAGGGTAATGTACACAACGAGTTTATGATTTTCATAGCATGATTTTTCATCTTTGGTGTTGCTCCATTGCCAACAGGCCTGGACAGTACCCTAATGGAGTCACTTTAGGAGCACAAATGTTTCTTTGCTTCCAGCGAGCTTGGATAGTACCCCATCAAAGTTGCTTGCTTCACCTCCCTACATAGGAAACATTTCTCTTCTTTCACCCTTTATTTATTTGTTTAATAGACTATATCTTGGAAGTTATTATTTTCAATGGGTGGAAGAGGGATCCCGACTTATTGAGAGCAATGGAGGTTGATCCTTCATGGAAGTATTTTAAGACCTATGATATTTATTTGCTCTCTTTAGATTTTCCCCTTATCCTTTCTCTACGAGATTAGACAAGCATTAACACACAGGTAGATTTACAACAAGTTGAGTAGTTTAGACATTAGCACAGGCACGGATCTAATAGGTTCCCTTGAGGTTCTCCTCTTCGATGAATCATATTTTCCATTTGGACTTAGCTTAACCTATGAAATTTTCCCAAATGAAGAATGAGAACAACATAAATCCAAGCATTGTGGTTGTAACACTTCTCTTTTATTCCACGACAAAGTCCCTTTTGAGCCATGCACTTTTTCGCACAAGGTCTTATTGAGCAACACGAAAGAAATGTAGACAAAACCAAAAGCAAAAATAAGAGACAAAGCAAATGGAGACCGAAGCCAAAACATAATACTAAAAAAAAATAGATGCAGAGACCAGATGGAGAGCAGGAAATAAGGTAGATGAAATGCAAAGGAAACTAAATGAAACTAAGCATACTCCTAACCTAACTAGCTAGAAGGTCAAGGCTAAGTATAATAATATTTCCAATGAAGACAATGTAATTTCTCTTGACCTGTAATCACGAAGATATGAACCATGAAAACAAATATATGGTAATGTGCATTAGAAAAGATAAAAGCTTTAATATATTGCACCACAAATAGAAGGTATTTCTTAAATAAAGAAAGATGTGTCATACCACCTGACTTTACCCAATTTTCCACCTTACCTTTTCGATAAGAACAGAAATCATACAAACCTCTACAACCCCTTGTGAAAGCACCTGCACTTATATTGTCTTTCTTAGAAAACATCAAGAGAAATTCAAACTTGTTTCTAGAAAATGGGCTTTCTAAGTAAGATGCCTCCAATTGATTACCGATTGGAACATGAAATTTAATAACATCCTCTTGAGAAAAATGAAATCCTTTAAAAGATAATTTCTCAATTAATGGCATGGAATCAAGATGAGAACCTTGTGAGGGAAATATATCCAATCAAATTCAGAAGGCTTGTTAAGATAGTGAGGACCTAACATAATCATCAACAGAGGATGAAGTGCCTCAACTACTTGACAAGTATCTAAATATTGAGATGATAAACCATAAAGATCATCTAGTGTAAAACAACCATCATTATGTACACTAGTGGGAAAATGATCGATCAAATGACAGTTGTTAGAACAAGAACCATGACCATATGGGTTGATTAAGACACAAGATTCTCGATAAGGAGACAACAAAGATAAATTAGGCTGAATAGGTTTACAGATGCCTCAAATGAAAGAAGCATCTTCCCCATATGTTGAGTGTGTCAAACCATATACTTGTGACCAGTAATAACCAGGACTAACATCATATTAATTAAAAAGGAATGCCAATATGGCAAACACATGAAACTAGTTGAGATGTAACAGATAAAAAAAGGAACTTGATTCAGCAAATAACACAAGAATTCATTAATACTCAAGAGGATATTGGGAGAAAAACTGAAAATGATTAGCATTCGAATATTCATAAGAAGGATTAGGAGCTTATTACTGTCAAAAGAATGTGATAGGTATTAATCATTTAGCCAATTATAATCTTCATAATTATAAATTTCACATCTTCACTCATCCATGAAAAGTATACACTCTAAACCCATGTTAGGCTTGCATGAGGAATAATAAATTGAAACAAAATGCTCAATTCGACTAGAAAAAAATTCTTGAACGTTGAGAGATCTATATTCAAAACAACTAACATCTTTCAAGAAGGAATTTTCATCCAATGAAACCATGAAAAGGAAATGATTTTGCGAGAATATCCAAATTTGACTTATTTTAGGGATCTTACCAGAGTCGTAATAACTTGACATAACCATCAACAAAATTTGAAGTGCCTCAACTTCTTGATAAGTCCTGGAACTTTCCAAGATTGTAGAATGAGATATTGAGGATTGGATTAGAACATGCATGGTGTATGGACAACTACCATTAGTAATTTTAACAAGATCACTATTATCCAAATGGAAATCATCTGCATCAACGATTTGGTCAGAATTTACACCTTCGACAAACATATTACCCAAGTCAAAATATTCTTCTAATTACATATCTAAAGATGGACAAATCATACAAATCTCATGAGTAACCCAGATAGAAGAATTTTCTTCATGCAAAATTGGAAATGATAAGGAATGGAATGGATACTTGATAAGTTGTTTACCTTTTTCTTAATCATGGATGACTTCACTACCTTGTGTCAATTCAAAATCCAACTCATTAGATGATGAACATAAATAAAATGGATTCTATTCATCACAAGTTGATGCATTACAAACAATAGAACGCAAGGGATAGTGAGGTGAAGAGGATATTTTAATAAGAACATTTTCTTGGAACAAACTAGATTTGAGGTCTAAATCTTCCAAAACAAAATCTTCTTGAGAAAGTGAAATATCAAATGGTTCACTTGGGAATTCGTCACCATGTACATCAATAGAATCATCATCATCAGAATGATGGTTTCCCAACACTTTAGATTTATTGGGAAAATCAATTTCATTTGATTCATCATTGAGATTGCTAGATTCAAAATCGATAAAGGATGGAAGAAAATAATCTTGACATGGAGGATTTTGGAAAAGGTAAGAAAGATAAAAAGAATCCTCACTTTCCTTCTCCTCTGCCTATAAAGAGTGACTTCCTTGCACATGCTTATTGTTTGGATTTAGAATAGGTTGATAAATAAAACCATGGGGAAAGGGATCATGAGAAAGAGATGATAGAGGATTACAAGAATTCAAATTAGATTTAAGACTAGAGCTATAAGTGTCATTAGTATTACCATTTTTAGAAGTCAAGGGATCAACATTCACCTTAGGATCCATGAACCATTCCAAGGTTTCCTCCATTGGATTTGAATAATGGAAAGTGGGATAATGTTGGGAAGATGGATTAGGACTTTTACTTTTAGATTTCCAAACTTGAATATTATCACAAGGAAGCACCCAAAGTGGTATAGGAAAAGGAGGAGAAAAAGGAACAAAAGGAATAGTAGGCTCCTCCTCTAGAATTAGAGGTGTCTCACAATTTATAAACATTGGAGGGACATAAACATCAAGGGGTTTAGATTCGTCATGTAAAGAGATTTGAACCAAATTTTCAAACTTCCTTTTAAGGAAATACCAATCTAAATCTTCCCCAGGAAACACACAACATAGGTGACGAAATCTATTAGAAAAATTCTCAATTGATTCATTAGGATTCATTCTAAGTTGATTTATTATGTTAAAAACATCTCAGTAATCATACCTATCAAAAGCTTGATGAAGATCCTTGAGGAATTGATCAAAAGAATGGATGGAGGCAGATAATAAAGTATGACACCATCGATTAACATAACTTTCCAGGGTGAGAAATAAAGACACACAAGCAAAACATTCATCATCGATTCTGTAATATTCACATAATATAAGAAAAATAGAGATGTGCTCGATTATGGATTATCCATCCTCACCATCAAATTTCAATTAAGGCAAGTCATAAATAGGCTCATCAGGGGTTAAAAGTTTACCAAGGGGACATAAACTAGAGAAACACCTTGGGAGTATGATTTGAGGACGAACCATTAAAGATAAGAGATTCAAAATAGACTCAATGGGTAAAAATTGTCATCTTCCCCTCCTAGCACTAGAATGTTGATGGTACTAGATATTTCCAACATACAAGGGGTCTCCCCAATCTAAATTCCCAACTAAACCTCACATCATTTGGAGTGGGAGCCTCATCCGATGTATAGGTCCAGCCACCATAACTCAAAGGTTCGTCTTGGTTTCAATGGGTAACATAAGATATTATATACATAAACCTTGAATAAGCAAGTAAGATGACATTGTGAAGCACCAATTGTAGGATGTAAAAAGAAACCTTCATGAGGGAGACATAAAGTGAGTCTCTAAGAGGAGAGTAATAGTGTTATCCTAGAAGAGGCACACAAGAGCATGGAAATATTTGTTAGTGAAATAGTTCACACAACAATATTAAGGAAAATACAACACACATTCAACAATATAAGTACCAAAGCCATCGAAATAGTTCAATTTCTCTAGTACATATGAACACAACATATACCATAAACATCCCCATCATAGTCCTAAAACATTGTGATACATGCATGAAAATGTGTTAGCTCATAGAGATTCAATTATAAGGTGAAAGATCCAATTACATCAATTATAATGGAAAACACTAGTTCCAATAGTGGAACGTTAAGTCACTTCTCACTTCTCCAAAGAATAGTTTTCTATCCTATGCCAAGTAGAGAAGCCAAGACTAGTTTTCCAAACCTTAAGCATCCAAAAGTCATTTTCTTGAGTTATGAGGTTTCTTTTATAACAAGAGGAATGGCCCTTCATATCCTCATGACTCTTGGATTACCCCCATGACTCTTAGACTCCTCGTGTTCCCTTTGGACATCTAAACAATTCTTGAACTTCTCAATGACTTTTGGAGTTCTATAAAATCTTTGTCCATATATGACTATGTGACTCTACATGTTCCACATATGACTCTTGGACTTCCACTTATTTATATTTTACAATTATTACAATACTAAATCATGACCTCCACATCATCATATGATGGGAATTGACATGTCAATGTCTTTGATGACTGGAACTGATAGTGACTGACGACATGGAATTTCTCCAATGGTGACACAATTGCCACTCTATCTTTGCTCTTTCTTTATCTTTTGATCGTGGTGCTTTCACCCTCCAAGGAGTATTCAATATTAGAGTCTTTGGGGTGCTTCGATCATCAAGTTTCAAGTGTTTTCTTGGTTCTTTTCATGTTTCCTTTGTTTATTCTCTCTATGTGATCTTCCTTGTGTGTGCTTTCCATGAGATCTTTGGAATACCTTAGTCTGCAATCACTCACAACAAGCAATGATCAGTTGCAAATCTCCTACTCTACCATGTTTTATGTATATTTTCTATTCATTCATTTTCAATGTGCTCGAGAGGGACAAAATGGCC
Source organism: Pinus taeda (assembly GCA_000404065.3). Lineage (NCBI taxonomy): Eukaryota > Viridiplantae > Streptophyta > Pinopsida > Pinales > Pinaceae > Pinus > Pinus taeda. The sequence continues at coordinate 37,360 of APFE030029846.1, forward strand.
TTCTGGGTGCACTTTTAAAGGCTGAAGGGATGAAGGGGAAAGGCTTTGTGGCTTCATCATGTACTCATGCACTCGAAAGAGGGAGACAACCAAGTAGGGTGCATAACACAAGTCTAAAGGATGAAGGGGGAGGTTTTGAGCTTCCCAAGCACATTTTTCACTCAAGGGAGAGAAAAAGGGTGCATGGTGCACTCCTGAAGGCTGAAGGATGAGGCTTCATGCCTTTGGAATGTGCTTATGCGCTCAAGAAACCAAGAAGGGTGAATTCCTTCAGGTTGAAGGAGTGCTCCAAGGAGGGCACATTCCTTCAAGTCGAAGGAGTCCTCCCAAGGAGGGCACATTCCTTTGGATCGAAGGAGTTCTCCCAAGGAGGGCACATTCCTTCAGGTTGAAGGAGTGCACTCAAAGGAAACTAATGAGGGCGCATAGTGTAAGTTTGAAGGCTTAAGGATGAAGCTTTGTGCCTTCGGAGTGTGCTCATGGGCTCAAGAGACCACAGAGGGTGCATGGCACAAGAGTGAAGGCTAAAGGATGAATCTTCATGCCTTCAAAGTGCACTCATGCACTCAAAGGGTCAAGAGGGTGCATGGCATATTGTGGAAGGCTAAAGGGTGGAGCTTAAGGCCTTCGGGGTGAGCTCATCCACTCATGGAGGGCACGTTCATTTGGGTCAAAGGAATGCTCTCAAGGAGGGTGCATCCCTTTGGGTTGAAAGAGTGCTCCCAAGGATGGCACATCCCTTCAGGTCAAAGGAGTTCTCCCAAGGAGGGTGCATCCCTTCAGGTCAAAGGAGTGTGCTCAAAGGAAGGCTTAGGTTTGGGGGCACAGTTCGAAACACGGAAGGGGATTTGTGCTTTTGGAGTGCGCCAAATTATCAAGGAGAGTGCAAGCTGCACTTTTGAACAACGAAAGGTCTCCCATAAAGGCTTCAGAGTGCACTCACATGCTCTTAGCCTTAATGCGCTCATTTTGCAACTGAAATTTGTCCAAGTATGGGTGACAAGGAAAGGGGTGAACAAGATGAGTTCTATACATAAAGCCACATGTGACACATACCAAATCATCAAGAGAACTTATAAAATCTTGATCAAAAATGAATATACATACAAATTCCACTTTATACATGTTCCCCAAGTATAAAAATTGAAGTGCGTGCGACTACAACTCAAAAGTGTCATTTTACAACACAAAGATGTTGTGATCATGAAATGCACCTTGAGATGTCTAATCAATGTGATGACACTTGAGATCATTCAAGAAAAATTATGACATATAAAGCAACATGAAACAACACTTGACGGAAAAGGAAACACTTGATATGACAATGAAGTATGCTCCAAAATTTGAATGTGGTGAAAAATTTCAAGGGTGTTGTAGCAGCGACAACAGGTCCATAGTCAAACATATGCTTACGTCAACATGATGTCACCAATTCCACATGGAACTATTATGTCCATATCACCATCCTTGAACCTATGTCGTTTTTCCATGTCATTCTCATTCACCAAATCATCATATCCACATCACCATCCTTGAAACTATCTCATGTTATCATGTCAACATCGTACGCCACATCATCGTATCCATATCACCATCCTTGATCATGTCTCGTGTTTCTACGTGCCATTGTACTACCACTTGGTCAATTATGTCCCACCACTTGTGTTTCTATGTCAAAGTGCCACATTACTGATCACCTATGTTGAGGGGGTTCCCTTGGAATCCATTTATACCTACCATGTGTCACATTTTTATTGGTCCAACATGGCGAAGGACTCATGACATGGGGGGTGCAACCTTTTTTAAACCGTGCACAAGTTAGTTCTCCATCCATCATTCATGAAATTTATAATAGCCATATCTATTTTGAGATGCATGGAGTTTAACCCTATTAAATAGTGCACAATTTCATACACCATTTACCATTGATTTCTCACAAACACATGAATATGATCTAAATATGCATGACAATTATAAATTTGGTGTTTTTAATAATAAATATGGTGTTTTTTTCCCTTTTTTCCATTTTCACATTCAAATTGACTTATATTTTTATCCTGAAAGAAATATACCAAGTGTGATATATCATTAGAAAGGTATCATAGAGGACTAACCAACCATACCATCTATAGTCTCATTTTAACATCATGAATTCAATGGAAATGCAATAATCTTCAAGCCAATATATCGTTATTGATGTGATATTTCAAGGCATCGAATTAATATATACCCATGAATCTTCTTCCTTTGACATCCCCTTTGACATCAATGACACTGGTTGTCATCAATGAAAACACTATATCCAACATCTTATTCATTTAGTTTCAAAGTAGGAGCTTGAAAATACTAAATTAAAAAGGATAAATGAGTAAGAAAATCATTAATTCATAAGCCTTTGTTTACATAACATTAACTATTATTTCTCTAGATAAAATGTCTCAAAGTACCCTAAATACATATACATGGGTAAATAAAGATGTTAACTTACTTACTGGAGTGAGACTATATGTCACAGAAAATGTTAATAAGTGATTGAATATTATTTCACAAGCCTAATAGGTCAGCTGAAATATAAGGAATATTCCACAAATAATTTACATATTTATGGAGTATTTGCAGAAAGATTGGTTACATGATGAACACTTTTATAACAATTATTTAAGTACTTTCGTTGCTCGAGTATCTAGTTTAAGTGATTTTCATAGAAATCAATAGGGTTTACCCACAAACAAAAAGATAAAATAGGTAAAATAAAGATCGTCGACAAGGATGCAAATGCTACAAGAATCAATTGCCAATTGTATGAGGATCAATGATAAAAGAAGTGGATTTATCAAAGCACTTAAAATTGTTGAAGATCTTGAGCACACTTAATTAATAAGAAAATCTATGTTTATAATGAAGGAACAGATGGAAGAAGAATTGAATGTGGTTAAAGCTTCATGGGCAAGTGTGTTCAATAATGTCACTGATTTTTAGGACAAACAAATTAAAAGGTGGTTAGTAACTTTTCTCAAAGATAATAACTACATGGCATCAGTGGAATAGTTGTGCTTTAAATTCAATCAAAATTGAAGAAGAAATATTTTCACTTTGATTTAAAGAAGATATTACAATTTCACCTTTAAAATAACATATAAAAGAGTGGCTCGGAAAATCATTAACATGGGTTCTTAACCCAAAATAATTACTAAAAAGGTGGTTACACTAGAAATGCTCACATCCAAGATGCATATATGAAATGACCCTGGTGTGGAAAGGGGAGATCATTACATCCACCATTCCTCTTCATTTTTTGTGAGTGTATTTTTATATTTCTTGAGGCAATTTCCCTTCTTCCATCAAGTCTTAGATTATTAAGTGTATAGTTTATTTATAAGGCTAATCCATAAGTGCATGTATCTTTTCCTTCCAAGTTACTGCCATTATTTTATTTGGTCCATGGGAGCCGCATCCCAATCCATTTGGATGAATGCATTTCCTTTAATCATTTAAGTATTGGGAACATTGTGTTGTACAATATGCACACATTACAATTGGATGTATTCATTTCCTTTAATTATTTTTGTGTTAGGAATATTGTGTTGCACAATAAGCACACATTTATTCGAACTTGAACATCATTTTGTAATATTTTTAACTCTTTCCAAGAGTTATTCTAGGATTTCATAAATTTGTGGTCTCAAGACTTTACATAAGCATGGGATCTTGTGTGTGTTTTTCCTATGCATCTTGTGATTTTGAATAAATGAAATCTTTTAAAGCTCTCTAAAATTTTGGGCCATCAGCATTATTTCCTTCTTGTGAGTATTGCTCCAAATGTGTTTCTTTCATTGTGTGAATGGATGGATGTGGTGGAATTTTATGCAACCATCTCACAAATAGATAGATCAATGACTTAAAAATTATCCTCTTCGAGAGGGAAACCTCCTTTATATTACATAAATGAACAAATCTTGGACGATACACATGAAAAGACCTCCTTTGTATATATAGGGGTCTAAGGGGTCACAATATAATCAGAGCCTACATAATAATAATAATGTAAGGGCACAAAAATAACAATAGTGAGCTTTTATGGGGCACAACAATAACAATATGGGGCTACATAGGCACAACAATAATAATAAGGGGGATACACTAGTATTCTAGGGACCTAACATGCCCCTCTCCTTCCAAAAAGTGTTTTCCTCAACACTTGAGTAGCTTTAAATGCTTCAATATAAAATTCTCATCCTCCCATGTGGAATCTTCAACAGGTAAGTTGTTCCACTTAATGAGATACTCTAAAATTGATCGATTTTGTAGATGTCAGTTTCTTATTTCTGTGACTACTTCAGGCTCAAATATGATTTTTCCAACTTCATCAAGTTCTGGCAACAATGTTTGAACTAGAAGCTTGTCACCAATAACCTTCTTTAAGCATGAAACATGGAAAACTGGGTGTACTGGGGAAGATGCGGGCAACTCCAATTTGTATGCCATAGTACCAATATTTTGCAACACCTTATAAGGACCATATTACTTGGGTAATAATTTATTATCCTTCTTAGCTTGCTTGAGAGACATTTGTTTGTATGGTTGTAGCCATAAAAATACCCAGTTAGCCACATCCAAACTTCTTTCACTATGATGTCGATATGCATGTTGTTTCATTTGATTCTGCGCTAGAGTGAGGTTATCCTTTAAGAGTTGGAGAACTTGTTGTTGATGCTCAATGTGATCTTCCATCACTTGAACCTTATAATTTTCTCCTAAAGATGTTGTGATGGATGGTGAATGATATCCATAAAGTGCCATAAATGGGGTCATTTTTTCTACAGTATGGAAGGAAGTGTTATACTACCATTCAACTAGAGGTAAACACTTTGACCCATTGTGTTTGTTTATCATATACAAAGAAATGAAGATATCCTTCCAAACATTTGTTCACAATCTCAGTTTTCCCATCAGATTGAGGATGATAAGATGAGCTATGAGCTAATTGAGTACAAAGACAAGAAAATAATTTGTCCAAAAATTTCCAGTGAAAATGGGATCTCTGCCATTTACTATAATCTTTGGATTTCTATGAAGCTTTTGAATTGTTTTCATAAATGTTGTAGTAACTTTATTGGCTTTAAAAGGATAAGATAATGCACAAAAATGTGCATGCTTGGTAAGTCTATCAACTACCACCATGATGACACTCTTTCCTTCAGACTAGGGTAAACCTATGATAAAATAAATTGCAACATCCTCCCAACACTAACTTGGAATGGTTAAAGGTTATAACCGACCCAGGGTCTTAATTGTCTCAACTTTATTTTGTTGAAAACCAAACATTCTGTGACAAACTTCTGAATATCATATTTAAGGCCATCCCAAAAAAAATCCTTCTTGACCCTATGGTAAGTTTTTAAAAATCCTAAGTGCCCTCCTAAGGGAGAGGTGCGCAATTCCAAAAGAATCTTTTGTTTGAGTTGGGAATTCTTACAAAGATATAAGTGATATTTGTACTATAATGAATCAATTTTCCAGCTAAATATATCAGATGCACTGGGATGTTACTGCAACTTTTGAATGAGTGACCAAACTTCTTCATCATTCTTCCATTCATCCCTTGCTTCAATTATCCACTCAGGTATTAAAGAATCTAGGGCAAGTGGGATTAATGTGATTCTTCTAGACTTGATAACAATTTGTGAAGTGCTTTTGAAATTTATTTTAGCTTGATCTTCTTCTTATTATTAGTGTGTGTGTTTTCTTCATCAAATTGCTACCAAAACAAAGAGACAAGAACGCAAGATGTTTGGCTTTCTGCCAGGGCCAAAACCTCTCCCTCTTGGAGAGGAAAACCCACACAAAATTCTTCTTATAGAGATTCTAATTTATGACTCTTGACCTATCCAGTCACTCCAAGACCATGACACTAATCCTCTTCTTACTATTGAGATCATCATCATCATTACTATTTTACCAAGATCATTATTGCTACACCTTGACTTCTCATTGAGATCACCACTGTGGCTTTACTGAGATCATATTTGCACCTTCATCGCGATCACCATCATAAAAATGAGGTATATATGTATGTATTCATGAGAGTTACACCGAGAAATTTTACATGATCAAGACTTTGTAACTATGCCTTCAACATATCCATGAAAGACACTGAGATCATGACTACATCCATATTATATGTCAATTTAATGCATGTCACTGTGGGATTATAACAAAACATGTCACTACGATATTGAGAGTGCTACTATAGGATCATCGAAGTCCTCTTAATCACAATTAAATCGAGACTGTAATAGTACCGATATAGTATTATGAGAGTGTAAACATGTTGAGATAGTGACTGCAACTAGAGTGATGAGACAGTGGTACTCATCCAAAAATACACAAGTTGCATTATGGACAGACTTTGATATTACCTTCTTGTGACATACAAAACCCTTCCTATAACTACCATCTGAAACACTAGAGGGATGTGAGTTCTACTCCGATTCTTTTGTGAAGACCCTAGACACATAACAGTGAGGTCGATATGTATGTATTCATGAGAGATGCACCGAGAACTTTTACATGATCAAGACTTTGTAACTATCACACTAAGATCATGACTATGTCCAGATTGTATGTCAAGTTAATGCATGTCACTGTGGAATTATACCAAAACATGTCACTGTGAGATTGAGAGTGCTACTATAGGATCATCGAAGTCCTCTTCATCAAAATTAAGTCGAGACTGTAACAGTACCAAGATAGTATTCTTAGAGTGTAAATATGTCGAGACAGTGACTACAACTAAGGTGCCAAGGCAGTGGTACTCATCCAAAAAATACACAAGCTACATTATGGATAGACTTCGATATTACCTTCGTGTGGCATACAAAACCCTTCCTGTAACTGTCATCTGAAACTTCAGAGGGATGCGATTTTTTCTCTTGTCCTTTTGCGAATACCCTAGCCACATAAATATAGTGGTCATCCTATTCATTTGAGCTTACATGACAATGTGAATGGTTGTGTCCTTTTATTGAGATGACATGATTGTTTTTGTTAATTTATTTGTAGGGTGACATGATTGTTCTTGTTAATTTATTTTGCTTGTTTCCTTCTTCAAGGGGATGGTTCTTTTCTAGGAGGGCTTTGATCTAGACACTAGGTTGACTCATTTACATTACATATAATCTCAAGAAGATCATGACATTGACTCTTTGACTTTCCTAGACCTAAGAAATGAGCAAGAAACTCATTCTTATAATTCACAAAAAATAATATTTATTTTTCTTGATAAGTACAAAGATCAAAATTACATTGTAAATTCCTAACCTATTTAAACTTTCTTCAACATGAGGTTGGATAATAGAAATGGCACAAAACAATGCTTCCACATCCTCATCCTTTCTTGAGAGTGCATCTTCAACAACATTTTGCTTCCTTTTTCTGTAGATGATTTCAAAGTCATAACCCAACATATTTTTCACCCATTTTTGTTGCTTTTCTAAAGATAATATTTGTTCCAAAAAGTATTTAAGACTATCATGATCTATTTTTACCTTGAAGTATCTTCCCATTAGGTAAGGTTGCCATTACTTTAGTGCATCTAGTATTGCCAACATTTCCTTCTCATAAATAGGTTTGTGCAAATAATTTCCTTTGATTCAACAACTTTCAAAAGAAATGGGTCTTCCTTCTTGCATAAAAACAACACCTATTCCATTTCCTGAAGCATCACATTCACAATAAACGTTTTTGTGAAGTCTGGCGTAGCTAAGACCGGTGCTTGTCACATTTCCTATTTAAGATGTTCAAAGATCTTCGTTGCTTCTGGAGTCCAAGAAAATTCATCTTTCTTTAGTAATGATGTTATAGGTGTCACTATTCTCCCATAATTCTTAAAAAAATTGTTATAATACCCTTTCAACTCGAGAAATATTCGAAGATGGTTTATGGTTGTGGGGATTTTCCATTTCTTAATGGCTTCAATTTTGTTACGGTCTACCTTAACACCCTCATGAGATACAATATGACCCAAATATTCCACATCCTGTACTCTAAAGAAAAATTAGGTGTTTTTTGCATATAATTGTTTCTCCTCCAATAGTTTGAGCTTCATGTCAACATGTTGAACATGATCCTTCTAAGACTTGTTGTAGATTAGCATATCATCAACAAATATTTCAACCTTTCCAATCGGAGCGCTCAAACTACTGAATTCCGAAAACCCGAAATCCTGAGTTCAGATAGGTTAGTCTTCTTGAACAACGAAAAAAAGGTGCGTCTGACTCCATGTGCATTAAGCGCGCAACATCCACTGTTTCAAAGAAGGGACCAATTTCAGCACTCGTTCCCCTACTCAATAGTCCAGATCCCTGGCCTTTTGCCTTTGGAAGCGAGCGGAATAGAATGTCGGTCAACCTAGGGATCCTAGAAGGAATATAGGGTGGGTGGAATCTGTTTCATCCAAAACATGTTTATATGAAACACATAATTCTATGCCGCTTATATGCCATGGAAACACCTACCTACCTTTGGAAGGGTTTGAAAATGGAATTCATCAAACCTTGAAATGTGGAAGGTGCATTATTAAGGCCAAAAGGCATGACCAAAAATTCATAATGACCCTCATGAGTTCTGAATGTTGTTTTCAGAATTTCTTCAGTCTTCAATCTAATTTGATGATACCCTGAATGAAGATCTAGTTGGTGAATTAAATTGCTCCATGTAATTCATCCAAAAAATAATCAATGACAAGAATGGGAAATTTATCTTTAATAGTGAGTTTGTTGAGATCCCTATAATCTAGAAACATACGCCATGATCCATCCTTCTTGTGCACCAATACTACTAGAGAAGAGAAAGAACTTTGACTAGGTTGAATTATACCAACCTCTAACGTTTCTGCAACCATACATTCAATTTCACTCTTTTGGCCATCAGGATATCTATAAGGCCTGATGTTTGGAGGAATACTTCTTGGAATCAACTGAACCACATGATCATGATCACGAATAGGTGGAAGGACTTTGGGTCTCTCAAACACCTTGGAATGATTTTCCAATCTTTTTTGGAGATCTGGAGAATAAATTAATTTCAATGTTTAAACCCCTAGTGAGCATATTTGTGCAATTATGCCATGTTGTTATTTTTTAGAAGCTTTGTCATTCCATTAGAGTTGATTATCTTTCCTAGTTTCCCTGTGATACTGTTACAGGTCTATTTGGGCACGTCACTCCCGATGATCAAATCAGTGTAAACAAGGACTATCAAACTCTAATTTAGTTGCTACATGCCCTAGACATGCCATCTCATTGAGTCCTTCCATCCATGAGAGTTTCCTGACATCTAACCCTGCTGAAGTGCTTCCTTGGGTCACCAGCACACCCCTGTAGATTAGCATATCATCAACAAATATTTCAACCTTTCCAATCGGAGCCGCTTCAAACCGTACGTGAAGTTCCGAACCCCCCAATCCTTTGAGTTCAGATAGCGTTAGTCTGTCTGTGAACAACGAACCAAAAGGTGCGTTCTGACTTCCGCATTGTAGCATTCATGCGCGCAAGCTCCACTGTGTTCAAAGAAGGGACCTATTGTCACTGCACGTTCGTTCCCTACTCAATGTCTGATCCCGTGCCGTTTTGCCTTTGGAGCCGGGCGGAATAGAAATGGTCGGGTCAACCTAGGGATCCTAGAAGGAATATAGGGTGGGTGGAATCTGTTTCAGCCAAAACATGTTTATATGAAACACATAATTCTATGCCGCTTATATGCCATGGAAACACCTACCTACCTTTGGAAGGGTTTGAAAATGGAATTCATCAAACCTTGAAATGTGGAAGGTGCATTATTAAGGCCAAAAGGCATGACCAAAAATTCATAATGACCCTCATGAGTTCTGAATGTTGTTTTCAGAATTTCTTCAGTCTTCAATCTAATTTGATGATACCCTGAATGAAGATCTAGTTGGTGAATTAAATTGCTCCATGTAATTCATCCAAAAAATAATCAATGACAAGAATGGGAAATTTATCTTTAATAGTGAGTTTGTTGAGATCCCTATAATCTAGAAACATACGCCATGATCCATCCTTCTTGTGCACCAATACTACTAGAGAAGAGAAAGAACTTTGACTAGGTTGAATTATACCAACCTCTAACGTTTATGCAACCATACATTCAATTTCACTCTTTTGGCCATCAGGATATCTATAAGGCCTGATGTTTGGAGGAATACTTCTTGGAATCAACTGAACCACATGATCATGATCACGAATAGGTGGAAGGACGTTGGGTCTCTCAAACACCTTGGAATGATTTTCCAATATTTTTTGGAGATCTGGAGAATAAATTAATTTCAATGTTTAAACCCCTAGTGAGCATATTTGTGCAATTATGCCATGTTGTTATTTTTTAGAAGCTTTGTCATGCCATTAGAGTTGATTATCTTTCCTAGTTTCCCTGTGATACTGTTACAGGTCTATTTGGGCACATCACTCCCGATGATCAAATCAGTGTAAACAAGGACTATCAAACTCTAATTTAGTTTCTACATGCCCTAGACATGCCATCTCATTGAGTCCTTCCGTCCATGAGAGTTTCCTGACATCTAACCCTGCTGAAGTGCTTCCTTGGGTCACCAGCACACCCCTGGTCAGGGGTAAGTGCTCTGCAGAGCAGGTAGCCCCATTCAAGGCTGTGTTGCAGAGCACCTAAGCCCACTCAAGCCTATGTTGGGTGAGAATCCTCGAAATGTTCATTGGATCCTGAGTATATTCCTCCTCTCTAGAGCCTTCTAGAAGGAACCCAACTCCTATCCTATCAAGATGAGCTCGACTTAGGATAGCCTTGGATCATCTAATCCTCTATCCTCTCATCCCTTTGAAAATGGAAACTAATCATCCAATTACGGAAAACCATTCAATGCTATATTAATGATAAAACCACTTGCATTCATCTATAAATTGGCCTCCCATCATAGAGCCAAGGAGCTTGGATATTATAGAGAAATATTGTTGGTTTAGAGACTTGAAATCATTGTCAAGCAATGTTATGCTGTTGGATTGATGTTGCTATTGGTGTGATGAGGATAGTTCCTAGTCTTGTATCAACCTTGTTAAAAAAATGAAACAAAGGGTGTGAGCATAGTTCCTTGTCTTGTGTCAAGCTCGTTAAAAAATGAAACAAGGGTCTCGAGGATAGTTCTTTTACTCTGTCAACCTCATTAAAAAATGAAGCAAATCCCTTTTCCAAATCGATTCTTTGATTAAGGTCTTGTAAAATCCTAGTCGAGTCTTTCCAAAATCTCAAAAGTGAACCTTCATTCCATCCACCTAGCTGAATGAAATGAAGCTTGGGGGGGCATGCACCTCAAATTGAGTCATTATGCTGGGGGCATGCAAACTTATAGCAAACATATTTTTTTGTTTCAAGCTTGTGTAAACATGAAACTGAATCTAAGAAAAGTTCTCCATGGCTCAAGCTTGTGTAAAAATGAACCCATGCCCAATTTACATCTCGTGATTTGTATTTTTATCAGCTAATTTCTGCTAGATGAGCCTTAGTTGTTTCATTCCATCGCCACCATCTCTTTGGCCGATCATATGCTTTCATTTGGTTGTTTTTCCTTTCCAGGACCACATTGGTGAGTGGTTTTATTAGATAGCCTCTTGACCATTACATGTTTTGAGTAGTTACACCATTGCCCGAACCAGTTGCTACCCTTTATACCACTCATTCCTCTAGGACGAGTCACCTTCAAGCTCTTTTCTGACTCGTAAAAAATGAAAAGATCGATAAGTATTTTCCTTTTTTGACTCGTTAAAAGAAAATAAAAACAGGGGGTTTTCTTTCAAGCTTTTTTCCGACTCTTTAAACATGAAAATATTGTCAAGCGCTTGTCCTTTTCATCTCATAAACAAATTGGAAATGACATCTACTTAGTATAAGTTTAACCCTTTCCTAGACTGAGATAGATTACTTACGCGAAAGGAATATGTTGATCAAACATGGTCAATAGGTTCTCTCTTGTATTATTTTATGCTTTTTCAGACTTGAGAGACAAATTTACAAAAAATAACTTGTGGAGTTTTATTTTTGGCCCTTTTCAAACTCTCTAAACATGAAAAGGACTAAGTTCTCATTGTTGTTAAACTCGTTAAAGCATCAAATAGCGACAAACTTGTCCATCATGACAAGACCGAGTTTCACCTTTGCTAGACTCATTAAAACATCGCATAGCAATGGATTCACTTGAAGGGTAGAATTATACATCAAGCATATCTTATTCTCCTCAAGATTGTTAAAAAATAAAGAGGTACTGGTCAACAATGACTGGGGAAAATGGGAAAATGGATAAATCACTTTATGGTAGCAAGTCGCTCTTGAACATGACACTTTCACTTCATCTCTGTGACTATTTGGGTTTTGTTATCTGCTTGATGGTTATCATACCTATGGTCTATCACACCATCCATCACTTTGGTTTTGGGTCAATGCTGCCAATTCATTTAGTGTTGTTGACATGTTCAAGAGAAGTCACTTAGTAAACTTCATCCTTTGCAATACTCATAGACCTTCATTTCATGGCTGCCATTCCTGAACATTAAGTCATTGGTCACACTCTATCTTCAAAATCATTACACTCATTTTGTGTCATTGATGGGGGATACATCAAGGCCCTCATGCGATGAGTCGCTTCTTGTCAAAATTCGCACATTATCCAAGAAGTTGACTTAGAAACACCCTTCCAGTACCTTGAGGCTTGCAAACATCAATGGCAAGTTTCTCGCTTCCGGCAATAGTTTGACATCATAATCCTTCGACCGAAATACTTTGTATGGTGTTCGACATCAAAACATCTATTCACACCATGTAGAATGTACTGTAGTACCTTGAGAATAATTATCATTATTAGTGATTTCTCTCGCATATGTTAACATCTTACATCATTGGTTGGTAATCAGACAATGTCTTCCCATGTTCGACTTCATATCACATTTTCACATGGTTAGACTCATACTTGATCAAAATATTAGACAAGATAGAGGACCCCGAATCTAATTTCATCCATCTAGGCTATGATTTCAAGGGAGTACTAAATCATCTGTACGATGGCTTTACACATATAGTCATCTTATCATGGATCTATATCTGTAGACGACTATCTGATTTATGTATATTTAATGAAAATTTATATGTTGAGCATGGGTATGCCTTCCCTCAGTAATTCATGAAAAATTCAAAGATAGCATGATATTATGTATTGTACTTGATGCAGGTCACCATCTACTTCAGATCCTCCTCATCACATCATAAAGCATATCACTCAACATTATCATTTTTGACTTCATGCTTTAGGGGGCAGTTGTTACAGGTCTATTTGGGCACATCACTCTCGACAATCAAATTAGTGTAAACAGGATCTACCAAACTCTAATTTAGTTGCTACATGCCCTAAACACTCCACCTCATTGAGTGCCATGAGAGTTTCCTCATTTCAAACCCTGTTGAAGTACTTCCTTGGGTCACCAACGTACCCTTGGTCAGGGGTAAGTGCTCTACAGAGCAAGTATCCCCATTCAAGGCTGCATTGCAGAGCACCTAAGCCCACTCAATCCTAGACTAGATGAGAATCCTTGAAATGTTCATTGGATCCTGAGTATATTCCTCCTTTCTAGAGCCTTCTACAAGGAACCCAACTCCTATCCTATCAAGATGAGTTTGACTTAGGATAACCTTGGATCATCTAATCCTCTATCCTCTCATCCCTTTGAACATGGAAACTAATCATCCAATTATGGAAAACCATTCAATGCCATATTAATGACAAAACCACTTGCATTCATCTATAAATTGGTCTCCCATAATAGAGCCAAGGTGCTTAGATATTATAGAGAAATAATGTTGGTTTAGAGACTTGAAATCATTGTCAAGTAATGTAATGATACTGGATTGGTGTTGCTATTGGTGTGATGAGGGCTTGGACTAAGTTGGATGAGTGACACGAGATCAAACCACATTGGGTGTAACTTCTCCTTCTATCAATCCATAAAGTTGTTTGTTCCTTTTCCAATACTTTTGTCTATATCTATGATGAATGTATGTTCAAATGTTGTCGATTCCATTTGTTAACAATAAATAGATCATATACTTTGATTTTTGTCTTCTTTTGTTTATGTTGGCAAGTACCAATTGAGCGAATTCAGTTTGAGCAAGAGAAACGAGAGCAACTCAAAGGAGATTAAAAGAAGCGAAGGATCACAAGTAGGTTCTTTTATCTTATCTGTTTATTGTAGGAAAAGGTTAAACATCTTTACTTCAGTTGTTCTAAGTGTAACTACCCACTTAGGGAAGATCTACTTATCCGTAGGTATAAATTATGTATAACAGATACCCCTTAATTCAACTTCCTTTCCTTCCCAAAAAAAATTCAAGAAAAGCTCTTGAAAATTGAAAGATGTCGTCCTCAAAATTGTAACCATTGGACTCTTAGTACAACATCAACACCACCCATTAGAATGGAAAGAATTGGACCATTCAATACATATTCCCTCATGGTTAGATTGATATTATGGCACTTTCCAGAGCAATTTATAGTTCCTCCATTTTCAACCATCACTTGACACTCTGGTGCTGGATATAGGAAGCAATTCAATTCCTTGGCTATCTTACAATGAATAAAATTATGGTTACTATTTGAATCAATCAGCACTATTGCCTTTTCCTTCTTGATATATCCTTCTATCTTGAGAGTTTGAGGAGTGGTTATTCCTATCAATGCATTACAAGATATGGTCGGATTCATTTCTTCTTTCTTTGGGGTTGGTTCCTAGTGTATATCCCCCTGTTTTGATGTTTCTTGTTCCTTTTCTTTCTCCTCTTCACAATCTATGCAAAATAATTTCTTCTCAGCACAGTTATTACCTTTAGTTTATTTTCTATCACAACTGTAACAAAGCCATTTTACTCTTTTTTCCTCCAATTTTTTTGGTGTCAATCTTGGAGGTGGTGGAAGGCTAGGAGCATAAACACTTCCATCTTTATAGTTGTGAGTGGTAGACTTCCTTGTTGCCATAATTTTGCTTTCAAATTTTCTTGTCACCCTAAATGCCTTCTCCAATGAATCAGGTTTCCAAAGGGGAACCTCATGTTAGATGTTATCCTTTAAGGTGCATATGAAGACATCAATCCTATGCTCCTATGGAATATCATTTACTGTGATATTCAATTTTTGGAAGTCCTCAATTTTCTCCCCCATTGAACCCTTTTGTTTGAGATTTATCAATTGTCTAAAGAAGGTGTTTCTCTTTGTATCCTCATAATGTGCTATCATTTCCTCTGTAAAAATTTACCAAGTGACAAGTGGTTTACGAGAACAAAGCCATCGATGCCATACAAACTGATTGGGTTCTATATATAAAGTTGCAATGCATGCCTTTTGTGTGTGTTGCACATTATGGAGATTGAAATATTGCTCCATCTATAGTATCCATGTTATCGGATCCTTGCCGTCAAACTTCCTCATATCGATATTTGGAATATGGTGGGTCTTTAATCCAAATTTAGAGTCTATGGAATCATGATTAACATTCCTGTTATTCTCATCATGAGTTTCATATAATACCTTTTCGCCATTAGGAAGCATTTCTTGTAGCAACTTTGTCAAACCTTCCTTCAAACCTTCCATGCTTGTTTTTAAACCATTCTTCAAATATTCCATGATGCCTTTCATTTTTGCTTCTGTACCATCCATTTTAGCTCCCATTTCATTTTTGGTTACTCTTTCCAATAGCCAAATTTGTTGCACTTGGTCTCGTAATATTGATATATCATGTTGCATTTCTTCCTCTTCTTCATGTGTCATAGAAGACCTTTCTGGTTGCTTACTAGGTATGACCATTTCTTTTTGAGGAATTTTGAAATCAAAAAATGATATCTATGCTTCACTATTCCCTTTGAATCACTTCAAACTGATTTTCAAACAAAATTTATGTAAAATTTAAAAAATACAAACTTTTTCTTTCTTTTTAGGAGCTGGAGATTGCATCTATTTTATCTCTGTAATTGTGAATCTCCAAGATCTGAAATTTTGTACTGTAGTAGACCTATGAGTATTATTTCCAACCCAATAAATAAGACCAATATTATATTCTTCAAGAACGAGATATTCCCAATATCCCACGATGACCTAATTACAAATTATTTTAGTATAATGTACTTGTATGAATTTCCACGTGTCACTGTTTTGACCTTCAGCCCTAAAAATGATACCCAAAAGCTACAGTCCATCCTATTTCCATCATATTTTATGAAATTCAAATCCGATGCCCAGAGATAAAGTTATGATGATTTTCCATAGGTCACCTGTTTGAGATGGAATTTTGGAGCCTGCAACAACCCTAACTTCCTCGGATCATATTTCTGAAAATATAGCGAGACAAGATCTTAAGTTTATGCAAGAATTTCACAACAATTTTGGCTCCACATGGTTGAAATTCCAGCTTCTGAAGCTTCGTATAAAAAAATTATAGCGAAAATTCCATGATGACTTGTTTGAAGCAGCGAAACCCTAAATCCAAAGCTCTTATACCCAATGTTATGCAACCAGCTCACAAATAGATAGATCAATGACTTTAAAATTATCCTCTTCGAGGGAGAAACCTCCTTTATATTGCATAAATGAACAATTCTCAGATGATACAAATTACAATACCTTTGTATATATAGGAGTTGAAGGGGTCACAATATAATCAGAGCCTACATAACAATAATAATGTGAGGGCACAACAATAAAAATATGGGGGATACATGGTAACAACAACACTAATAAGGGGGATACGCTAGTATCATAGGGACCTAACATGGAATGAATTTATTTATTTATGTTTGTGAAGGTATCATCTTTCAACTAATTTATTTGTTACCTATTATTTTCAATTTCCTAGTCCACTCACAAGTGTAGATATAATAAAATATTGATATTATTATTTGCGAAATCATATTGAATATCTAAGTCAAAAAGAGGAGTACCGCTTCTACAAAAATGTAAAAGAAATCTTAGTAATTCCTAAGGAGGTTGACTTTTGTCCTTGATAGGAAAAGAGATCAACAATGCCTCTAGGCACACTTCGCCCAAGCTTGCAACTTATTCATAGTGATTTGTGTGGTAAAGTTCATCTTCCTTCTTTCTATAGGTTCAAGTACTTCTTAACTTTCATTGATGACTTCTTTATATGTACTTGGGTTAATTTATTAAAATTTAAGAGTGAATTTTTTGACATGTTTTTTGCCTATTAAGCCCTTATAGAAAAATAATTTGGACATCAACTACAAAATTTAAGAGTGAATTTTTTGACATGTTTTTTGCCTATTAAGCCCTTATAGAAAAATAATTTGGACATCAACTACAAAATTTAAGAACAAATGATGGAGATGAATATATTAACAATAAATTTACAACTTATTGCAATTCTTAAGGAATTCAAATAAAACATATTGGTCCACATACACCACAACAAAATGGTGTGTTGTTGACAGAAAGAATCACATATTAAAGGAAATGGAAAATTGTATGATTCAATATAAGGGGATGAATCTTCATTTTTGGATGGAAACCATTAATTGTGCCATTAACATATTCAATCACACTCCCACATAGATTTTTCAAAAATATAGCACAAGAATAAGCATGGAGTAAAATTAAACTAGATGTAAGTCATTATGCATGTATAATAGTGAAACATGGGCTCACATTATTGATGAGAAAAGGAAATCAATACAACCTAAAAGTGAAAAGAGCATATTTGTTGGATATCCTGAAGATGAAAAAGGTTTTATACTTCTTCAACCTTATTGCATTGAAATTATTATAATAGAAATGTTAAGTTTGAGAAAATCCCTTAACCTGCAAGCCTAATTTGATGTTTGTGTCATCTTTGGAATATGTGCCATTTTCTCCAACTTTTCTATTAATGATCCTACTCTAGTTTCTTATTAATATGATAATAATAAGCATGGAAATCCACCTCTACCTTCTCACCTTACTCCAATTAGATTCATTGAACATGAACCTAAATAAACACCACAACTTCTCAAATGGGTCCATATAACATGAGAAGCATCTAATGATATTATAGATTAATCTCATTTATGTTTATAATTCTAGTGGACCTCCTCTCTTTTGGATCAAGTTTAAAAATATCATGATCCAAAAGAATTTGAAAATGTTTTTTCCCATTCATATTCGATAACAACAATGAATGAAGAATATCGTTCCTTAATGGTGAATGATACTTGGGATCTTGTACCTCTCTTGAAAGGAAGAAAATTTCTTAGATGCAAATGTGTGTATAGAAATAAGTATGCATAAAATGGAGCTATTGAAATACATAAGGCCTAGTTAGTTGCTAAAATATTTTTCCAAGTTGAATGGAATGACTATAATGAAACCTTTACCCCCTAACCAAAATGAATTCTATCTTCCTTTCTTTATCCCTTGGTATGTCACATAAATGGTATGTCGATTAAATGGATGCTAAATCTATCTTATTTCATGGGAATTTGCAAGAACAAATTTACATGGAACAACCTCGTGGCTTTGTTCTAAATGAATTCATCCTTGTTTTTCACCTTAAGAAATCTCTCTATGGTCTTAAGCAAGATCCTTCAACTTGGTATATTAAAATGGATAGCTTTCTTCTTGACACCAATTTTTCTATGTGCCATACTTACCTCAACATCCATACCAAGAAAGTAGGTAACCATATTATAATAGATGTTCTTCATATTTATGACCTTATTCGTACTAGTAGTGACCCCAAAACTTTTAAATAATGTGAAATCCAACCTTAAGAAGAAATTTGAAATGGAAAACTTAGGTTATTTACATTACTTCCTTAGCTTCCAAGTGTTGCAAGGTAAGGAAGGAATTTCCCCTTCAAAGTCTAAATAAATGTACGAACTTCCCACCACTTTCACATGGACGATTGTAATCTACATTAGGAGTTCAGGAAGTTGTCATTAAGGAGGAATAAAATCTAATATCTTGTTCTTTATCCTATTATGTCACCTTTGTAAATAATTCAATACTATTCCAAGTTTTTTTTAAAGAGGTATGTTAGGATATTTATACACTTAGGAATTATTTAATATCAACTTTTTCTAATGTGTCTTTAGGTAAAATGTGTTTCATCAATATGCATTCATATGAATTTGTAGTTATGTAATCTAATGGTCATGATTTGTTCTAAACATAAAGTGATCTGAAAATTCATATTCTTCCTGATACTAATGGTTATATTGATATTGTTGGCATTATGATTCTGGTTTGGTACTATGGCACAGGTGTTGTACTTGATGGAAACTCACTCTTGTGGCAGATCTCAGTTCAGGCACTCAAAATCATGGAAAATAAGATACCCGCAGGTAATCCTAGAAGAAGTTGCGGACCCGTAGGTACACTGACCAAGGAGTGTGGACATACACGCAGGTGCTCCGATCAGAAGGTGCGGACCCCAATTTCACTCACTCCAATGCAGAAAAGCGCTTGCACGTGGGAACCTTTATGAATGGTTCATGGTATTTAGCCCGACATATTTGATCCTATGGTTTTGATCCGTGGTTTTGCATCTAAAAGTATTGATGCAAGGTATTGGGTTCCTAGTATTGAATACATATGGTTTTGGACCATGGTTTGAGTAAAGGCTTGCCTATAAAAAGGAAAGGAGATCACTTGGCTAGGTACTTGTGAAATTTGAATATCTTAAGATCTGAAATTTTGGGTGATTGGTTTTAAAGGCTAGATCTAAATCAAGGAGAAAACTTAAGGCGAATCTACTGATAAGTCATGAACTCTCAGGCGCATGAACAGATCTGTGGATCTGACTAACTATGGCACATTAGAGGACTGTTAATTTGGCCCTAATCAGAAGTTCGCAGGCGATCCACGGCGTGAGTGCGGGGGTACGCAGCTCAGAAGAAAGCTCAGTGTGGGGGTACGTAGCGCAGAAAAAGGCCAGTGCAAGGTACACAGCACAGGAGAAAGCGCAGCGCGGGGAGCACGCAACGCAACAGAAGGCGCAGTGTGAGGTATGTAGCGCAGAAGAAGGCACAGTACGGAGGTACACTGTCAGTCAGATAGTGAAGGTGTGGATCTGAGCAGAAGTACACAGAGTAGAAGAATGACCAGTGCAGATCTGCGCAGTTTAGACTGAGAAGAGCTGCGGATGTTCGCAGGCCCCTCTTGGTGAAGTTGCGGACTTACCTTGAAACATTTGTTGATTGTCTTTTATCTATTGCTGCGGATTCTTGGGTTTAGATTTCTGGTATTACTTTTCTATTTACAGCATTCTGAAGAGTTGGGTGATTCATTAGTTGATTGTATAAGGAGATTGGGTGATTTACATGTACTTGATGATTGTTTGATCTTCTTGGATCCAGTTTGAAAATTCATGAAACGTGGTACTTAAAGAAGTAAAAGAGCTAAGGGGGTTGTAGCTCCCTTCCAGGAGAGACTGGAAAACGAGAGAGAGTTGTAGTTATCTGCAGGTTGCAACCTGCATACTGGTAAAGGACTGCACCAGTACAAAATCATTGTAAAAGAAGTTTCTAATTGAAAGAAGATAGAGAATTGCAACAGATGGTTTTCACCCACATTGAGTTTCCACCTTATATCTGGTGTTCTTTGGTGTGACTATCTGTTTTTGTTCATGCTCATTATTATATACTGACATACAAATTAATGATCAATATATGAAGATTAAATTAAAGACATATTGAAAAGAATTTGATAATACTGATTCACCCCCCCTCTCAGTATTATTTCCAACAATTGGTATCAGAGCAGGTCCTTCTAAAGAAGCTTGATCGCTTGAAGGAAGATCTTTCATCATGAGCAACTACGAGAGGGAAGCATCAATCAGGCCACCGGGTTTTGATGGGACAAACTTCGTATATTGGAAGGTAAGAGTTACTGCCTATCTTCAATCTCTGGGTACAGAAGTCTGGGATATCATAGATACAGGGTATACTTTTCCAACAACAACTCCCACAGATCCATATGAGAAGAAGAAATATGAAACAAATGCAAAGGCGTTCAATACTCTATTGGGATGTCTATCGCAATCAGAATTTGTCACAGTTATGCAGTATAAATCCGCAAAGGAAATATGGGACAAGATTGTTCTGAGCTATGAAGGAGATGATCAGGTAAAATGAACAAAACTTCAAACCCTCATAATTCAGTATGAAAATATCAAAATGTACAATGATGAAAGTGTGGCTAACTATTTTCTTCGTGTAGATGAGATTGTTAATTGTATGAAAAATTTGGGTGAAGAAGTA
>APFE030029855.1:0-16383 GCA_000404065.3 Pinus taeda
AATACCTTTCCAATGATGTTGATCGCATGCTACCTGAGCTTTCAGATGCCACGTACACTGGACAACTACACTCCAAGATGAGTCATCCTCCAGAAATTCAAAGCATGCTCTCAATTTGTCAGTTGTGGATACAGGAGAAGAAATAGATACAATGAATCTTTTCAAAGGCAATTCTAGTACTATTTTTGCAATTCAAATCCCAGATTTTAATGTTTACAGTTCCAACAACTCTAAGCGATTTTTGTTGACAATTTGTTTTAATTCCATTATATAAAACCTTTCATGTTATTAAAGAAGGGGTCCTCAATTTCTACAAAAACTAGACTTGAGAAGTTGCACTTTTGCACTTCTAGATTTATTTTTGAGCAGTGGATCAAGGTTTCAGATTTTTGTGAAAGAACTTTTTCAAGACCAACATTTTTTTATCTCTTGGAAGTTTCTAGAATAAAGAGGTGGAACCGGAATGTTATTTACATATCAAGACTCAAACACATGAGGTATTTATATCACTGTTCTTTTGTCTTGATTTAATTAGCATTTCATTTAGCTTGCTATTGTTGATGTATTCATATGCTTCAAGCAATTCTATATTGAGTCGCTTTTGAATGGTTTAGAGTTGTTAAAATCAGAGATATATGTCAGCAATATATATTATCATGTCATGCGATATGTTTTTATTTACTTTTTTTAATTTCTTAAAAAAAGTAATCATTATTTAAATGCATTTTTCTATAGATAATCAAATCATCTATATGGTTGTTTGTCTGCTAGGAATTATCACAAATCACATTGTTATAAGCTTACTCAGGTTATATAGGTATATTTGTATACTTTAAAGTCATAGATTAAACCATCTACCATCTTTGATATACATTTTAAAACACTCATTCATTAAAACCACACATTATTGGGAAATTGGTCCCATAAAATCTAGTCGGAGCCAGCATCGCAAAGGGAAATGGAGCTATACTAAGGTCCGGACCGGGTGGTTATCCCCCAATGTTGGTGCTACGATTTTAGATGCATCAACACAACACAACTTACAATGCACCCTACTTCCAAAAATTAATCCTCCCCATAGGCCCCCAACTCGAGCCCAAACTAGAGCCTTAGCCCGAGCCAAGCCCGAGCCCACATCTGACGTAGAGCATGATCTCGAATGCAGGCCTAAGCATGACAGAACTCGAAACATTCCAAGCCCAAAGAAACACCGATGTTAACTCTAGGAGTAGAGAGTGGCATGGAGGGTGCTCAATTGCATTCACACACAATCAACGTACTCCAAGTGATGGAGCAAATTACGTTCACACAACCCACTATATACGATACCCTTCTCGCACTTAGAGTACCACCTTTAAACCCCAACACTTGGTAAACATTATTCCCATTGGCACTATTGAAGACCACAGCTTCGATTAGAAATGCATTGGCAGCAAAGTCAGTCCCTGCGTTGTCCACAAGATAATCTCTTATTTCCCTTCTGGCAACCAGAGAGCTAGAAAATCCATCCACTCTCAACCAACCTGTTAGTACAACATTCACAAATACTTCTGCAAGCCTTGGCACTACTAAGGAGGCAATGTCATATATTTTAGTTACAACAATAGATCCAGTTAATGTTTGAAATTGGAACACCCATTCTTGGGCACTTTGAGTGTAGTAGTTTTCTAGGGCATCTGAAGCCATGACTTTGATTCCTTTTGCTTCCTTTTCTTTACATTTGAGAAATTTGACTAGGAACTTTGTACAGCGATCAATTCTCCTTGAATGCACTAGAATGAAAATGAAAGTACTCTCTTCTTTGATTAGAAGATCTTCCATTATTTCATAAACTGCTACAGGGAATCCACTCGGGCTATCCTTTATCGATCTTTGCTCAGAAGTCTAAAGCTTTGGAGGTTCACCAGCCACCTCGACATCCCAATAGTCCTCCACATACAACAAGCCTTGGTTACATCCATGGTAGCCATTTTTGAGATAGAATAGAGATGGTGGTAGGCATTGAGATTCAGACAACCATTTTAATGTTCCCGAAGCCAATGAGCAAGCATAACCATGATCCCTTCCATTTTCCACAATAAAATGCATTCACAATCCTCACAACCACATATATCTGCAGTGACTAAAGTAGATTTGAAAGGAATGGATTGTAGAATAATGGACTCCAAGTTGTGGAAATTGGATATATACTTGATGAATTTCATCAAGGAGTAATAGGGCCTTTGGTTGAATTGAATTGAATTGAAGAAAATCTTAATGATGTCCACGAAACCAAAGACATCTAAGGGACTCAGATATACAACCAAAAAAACATCACATAATCAAGTTTTTCTCTATAATAACTCTCTCGGCATGCATCATGATAAAAAAATTATTTTCTTGCGAAGCTTTCCTTCCACAAATAACTCGCACAGACTATCCACTTTTAGGTCACTTTTGAACTAACTACGAATATCCTTATAGGCAAGACACTCCATGATGAGGTGCCATTTGGTTTCAACTGCTCCTTCCCCATAAAAGACACAAGTTCTTTCTTCCCACTCTTCCTTGGGAACTACCCATCTACTTGTTTCATAGCTAAGATGATGGGATCCTGTCCTTAGTTATGATATTAAAATTTTTTCCTTGGTTGCGACACTCAAATAGGTATTTTTATCATGCGACCATCTTGGGTTGAAATTATTGACATATGTCATCTTTTTACAATGAACCTATTTTTTGCCACACGGTAGTCCTAAATTTTTCAAGCACCCAATTTTTTATTTCCACTTTAAAATTAGGAAAATCTCGCTAATTGATTCCCCATTTTCCCATCCATTTGTCATTTTTTTTCCTCCACATTTTCTTCCTATGCTTTAACTCTTCTACCACTATCAACTTGGGCCAATAGTGTTCATCCACGGCCTCAACATTTTTTAAATATGTTAACAAATGAATTATTGCTAAAGCTTCCATCAGAAACAAACTAGCCTTTTCTAGCAAGATCTCATATGGGACTCTTGACTTGACTTTAAGGTTACTTGTGATTAAGTGTTTTTGAATTCTTTCTACCTGTCTCCATTTGTGATCTAACATGTTGTTTCCCCAAACTTCAAACCCATAGAGGACAAACTCAGTAACTATCTATCCAAAAAGAGTTTTCTTTGTTTTCCAATCCCATAATTCCACTTTTCTGCATCTATTTTGAAGAAGGTACGAATCTCTCCATCTTCCTTGAATCCTTTTAGTTTTGCATGTCTTCCAACTGAGCCTGTTTTGAAAAACAATTCCTAATTTATTGTACTCTTCCACTATCCCCGAGGCTTTTTTTCTGCTTCAAAGAGAAAATCACAACTTTAGTTTTTCTAGTGTTTACTTGCATCTCCACCTCTTGACAGAATATCTCTAATGCATTCAGATGATCTCTCAAAACATGAGCATATTTTTCAATTAGAATAATATCATCTGCATACAAAAGCAACTTCACCACATATCCTGCTAATTGGACACCCTCTCCCCTAGTGTTGTCCACCCATTCTTCTAGCTTGTCAATATATAAATCGAAAATCATGGGGGAAAGGGGGCACCCCTACATAACCCCAATGTCCCTACCAAAACATTCATAAAATCCTTCCTTAGTTCTGATTTTTGTGCTAAATTTCTCATAAAGTTTATGAACAACTGCTCTATACTCCTTTGGAATTTTGAGCTCTTCCATTCTTCCCCATAGCTTATCTCTAGGGACAGTGTCAAAAGCTTCCTTGAATTCCACAAAGCAACAAAATTCCTCGCTCTAGATGTCCCATACTTTTTCGATGAAGTGCCTAAGAGTGATGCAATGATCAATGGTAGAGTGCCTTGACCTAAAACTAGCTTTCCCTTTAGCTCTTTTACCTCTTTTTCCACCTATTTTTTGATTCTACACTCCAACATGATCCCAAACAATTTTCCAAGAAGAGGATTGAACATTATAGTATGGTAATTAGAGGGATTATTAGTGTCTCCACCCTCGTGAAGAGGGATAACCACGCTCGTAGTCCATTCCACTGGAAAATTTCCTTGTGTGACCCTGTTGAATATCCTTTTAAAGATTGGTAACAAGGTCTCAACACCCCACTTTAAAAATTCTTCCTGAAAACCATCAACATCTTGAGCCTTACCACTTGCTAAATTTTTTATACCCTACTTGACCTCCTCTACTGAGAATAACTCAGTTGTAGTGTTGATTATAGCAGGGTTAATTTTCTTCTGAACTCTCTCATAGAGAAGCTTCACATATTCTAACCATTGTGTAACTCATATTACTATCTGTTTTCTTTTTCTTTTGTTATAGCTCCCACAAAAAACCTTTGGGGTTTTACTTTCCCAAAGAAATTAGTTCATTCCTTCTAGCAGCCACGTAACTTTCTTTTTTAGTTTTAATCATATTTTTATAGTTCTTCAAGGTTTCATTATTTTTCTCCCTCTTAAGTGACCTTTTGACAACCTTGCATTCTTCATCATACCAAGGATTAGTTGGAAAAGTGTTTGAGATATTCTCCTTAGACTGATATCTTTTGGACACCTCTAAGGCTTTGTGGATTAGAGGGATTAACATACTATTGCAGAATCACTATGATCCTGCATTATCATCTTTAAAATTTATGTTTTTTTGTCACCTAACAACGTTGTTCCCGAGAAACAACAAAGAGCTCTTTATTTTCTTGGTTCATGAGGATTATTCCACTTGCATGCCCTTTCTTTTAAAATTATTGGGTATGCCCTTCTCGTAGCCCACTTGTGTGTATTCCTATCTTAGTAGAGAGAGGCAAATGGAATAAATTCATCTCAATAGGACAAATCCCAATTTTTAAATTTGACAAATTACAAATAAAGCTCTGGGAGCATATCACATAGTCCACCACACTTTGACCATTGTCAGTTTTACACGTGATGCCACCAAATCTTGGCCAAACTGTCATGCCATTACAAATGACCATATCGTAGAGGCTACATAAACCCAAAAATTCAATGCCAAAGTGGGATACACTCCCATTCCCATCTTGAGAGGTCCTTGTCCATGCATGATCCTCATTCTCCTCTAATCGAAGAAGGTTGTCACCCATATTCTCGTCACTTCCCAATTGAATAGACTTATTTTTTCTTGTACTAAAATTAAAGTCACCAATTAACATTATATCTCCTAACATTCTGAAAGCAGAAATGTATATTTTAAAAGCACCAAAAGGGTATTCGCTATCTAAATTTGTATTCTTGTAAAACTTTGATTTTTTTGGGGCAAAGTAACATGTAGCCAATGTTAATGTTACTTTGTTTTTAGTTATAATCAACCATATAAATTGCTTATTTGAATCTTCTTTTTCCACTTGTACTATTCTACCCCACGATCCTCTTATTAGAACTGTGGTCCCTCCATGTCATTTACCTAATCACGTTTCTTCATTACACACTGAAACTTTATTGAATCCTTGATATTCTGAAACCCTGCAGTCCTCATGCTCGTGAGTTTCTAAAAGGATAATGATGTCTTTTCCTTCTGTTATGGTCCCCAATCTATTGCCTCTCCTCCATGTAAAACCTCCACAATTCCATCTTACCATGCTTAGATACTCCTAGGGCTGCTTGAATCCCTATTTGTGACTTGATATATGCTCTCTTATTGGGCTTTCCCATTTTTAAGCCATGCCCACTTTCTTGCTTATCTTGCTGATTTCACCTTCTTCCATTCCTTCCTTCATTCTTCCTGTTGGTCCAGTGTCAATTCCTCATCTAGGTAAATGTGAGTGCCTCTAAGTAGCTCCCTATATTTTAGGATATCTATTTTGTCTTTTGTACTTCTTAAAGTAACTCTCACATGTTTATTGCTTTCATTTTTTGATTTCTTACCTATCCTATTTGCTTGTTGAATATAACTTGTCCATTTCAATTCGTCCTTGAGAAAATCAATTGTTAAAATATTTATTCTCTCTTTCTCTCCATAGTCCTTCAAACCTTTGATGATGAAATTTGTGGTCTTGTCTCATCTATCTTTTTCTTCTCTTAATTGCCTCTTGATTTGTCTCTCTATGATTTATTTTTTCTCAACCAACAGTTCCTTTACTATTTGAGCGCAAGATTTAACCTCTTCTATTTGTTGTCTTAACTTGTTTTCTCTCTTTTCCATGCTTGTAATTGTTGACTGAAGCTCTTACATCTACCTTTCTTTATTAATTGTCCTTATCCATGTATCTTTTTACTCTACCATTTTCGCTTGCTCTAATTCTTGTTTCAATGTGACCAAATCTGTTTTCCCTCTTTCCATACTACTTTGCAAGTTTTTTACCTACTCTTTGAGGATCTTGTTTTCCCTTTCAAGTTTTTGATTAGCATCTACAATTTCTTTTAACTTGATATCATCGAATTTCCCTTTTAACTTAATGAACTCAATTCTTTTTTTCATGCTCATGAGTTCGCTTACATAGAGCTCAAATGAACATAACAACAAAGTGATTTTGGGGTTGTATGTGTCCATGTTTTTTTTCTCTATTTGTTGGTGTATCTTTGATTTCACCATGCACTGGTCTAGACCCCTCATGTGTCAATAAAATTGCCTTGTTTTTACCGTTGACCACACCCATCCCTGCATGTTCCTCTACTAACAACTGTAACATGGACATAACACTTGCATTACTTTTAGTTGATTTCGGTAGGATACAAGAGAATTTTTTTCTCTATGATTGCCTCATCTTTTTGGCCTGTATGCGCCTTAAAATCCCCTTGTACTGCTTCTCATTCACAAAAATCAACCTTTCCTTTGTGTTGAATGTATTAGGTTGATGCAAAACCAGAAAAAGGAGACTCCCAATCCCACTTCCCCTCTCAATAATGGTGCTAGAGTAGGCATCCCTATCTCCTCTCGGGATAAGAAAGGCGTGGTTCAAGGGTGTGCCCCAATCCTCCTTTGAAAGCCCCCTTAAAATGAAACCCAATATGTGCATTTGAAATTCATTTATTGTTTCCCAATTGTTTGATATAACCTTCCATACCTTCGAGTATCTTGGATGTTTGTTTTCCACCAAAACTGGTGCTTTTTCTACATTGGACCCCCCTGTCTCCATACTAAAATACGTTTTAAACTTTTACTGCTAACAAAGGTTTAACAGGATTTGTTTTTGAGAGTTCTAGTTTAATTCTTTGAAATGAAGAACAAAACACATATAAAATCATATGTAAATAAAGGGAATTTGGGTCCAACCTATTCCTTTAGCTGAGAATGAAATTGTGGGTCTAACTTGTTTCTTAATTTGAAAACAAAAACTCTATCAATCAAACCCTCAATGTTCATCGTTGAAACCCTCAACAGTCGCTTGTCACCCACCCTCAATGCCCAGACTGCTAGCTCACAACCCATAGTTCCTCCCAGCTCACAACGCTCCTTCCTCACTACTCACAATAATCCCTCACCGCTTACATCACTCCTCCCACACAACTCACAATGCTCACTACTCACAACATGGCTTCCTTTTTATTAAATCAAAAAGGATATCCACTTTGATTCAGTGATTGATCCACTTTGGTTGTACTTTGACATAATTACGACGTCAACATCTCTCAAATAATACGGAGGCCAAGTGGTCAATCCAGACCCATTTATGGCTTTTAGGTTGGGACCTCCATTGGGGTAACCAATATAGACAATGTTACAGGGACATTAATGGGTGGGTCGTATATGACACCTGCTAGATTTAAGCAAGTACATTACCTGATAGGTATATACTACCCACATATTAATATCCCTACAACATTGTATATATTGATTGCCCTTTATTGGTGGCGAGATCATCTCTCGCATCATTCTCCAGATCAAGTCTTCCTATAATAAAAACACCCAAGTTTCCTATGCACGTGAATGCCACGTTAGGAATATTAACCGATCCAAATACACCTTCACTCCACTTAAAATGTGCTAAAGCAACGGTCGATAAGCACAATAGGGAGCCAACGAGTTTTATGATCAAACACTACAGGTTGAATTGACTTGACTACCACACGCTGACATTGAAGAGAGCCATCTGTATGTTTATTTTTGAGTAGCTTGGGAAGTACTCCAAGGAAAAGGGTTCAAGGTTTGGAGGATGGAGCACCATAAGAGTCACTTTTGGGCTTGCAACCAAGGTTGGGGTTTTCTACCCATCTTTATTTGGGCCAAACTCATGGACACATTTCGACAAGTGATGGATGAATGTGATAGTACTCATCGAGACAAATCTGATGCAATGAAAATCATCTAATTCTGTGTTATAGAAATGGAGTTATGGATTTTTGAAGAGAAGAAGTGGGTTTGCACAAGAAGAGTCTAGGTCAGCTTGTTTTTATTAAGCCATGTGATAGTTTGTCAAGCCTTACGATGACATTAGAGGAAGCCCTTGTATTATATAAATACAAGGTGATGTTAGTGTCATTTCACACATCCAAAGTGCAACACAAAGAAAGAGAAAAAGTTCGTTGAACAAGAAGGATATCTTTGTTTTAGGGTCGTACATCAAGGAGCTACTTCAACAAAGAGAAAGGGAGTCATTTGGATTTTCTTGTGACTATTTTGAAGGGCATGGAAGTTTGTTGTTAGGTAGAGTTCATAAGGAGAGGTTGGGACTATTGTCAAGTGGCAATTCATCTCTAAGCATGCCAAAATGATGATTGTCCTATGATGATAAGGCTGTAGGCCTATAGTCGCTAGTTTGAGGGTCAAACAAGACCTAAACAAGGAGTTGTTGTAGCCCACTAACACAACAAAGTATCCATCCTTGTGGAGGAGAAGGAGTCGTAGTTTTATGAGGCAGAATTGACCACATATGGTGGAAGAATATGGGTTTTAGTTGTGCCCTAACTAGTGATTAGATTTTTGTAGTGTTGAACAACAGTCCTCAAGGTATGTAGCTTCTTCATTGTTTCTAAGTGTTGGTTCAAACATTGACTATATTGGATGGTATATTGTGAGCATCATATGAGTGCTAGGTATTGAGATTGAATTGGGCAGTGTGATACCTCAACTAGGAGTATAACTTGTAGTGATTGGATTGGGTGCCATTGGACTGGTGGAGGGCAGTGTTTTGGCTACCCAAAGTAGCTTGTGACTAGCAATCCTAATGGAGGTGTGATATTTGAAATTTTTGTAAACTTGTTAAGCATATGTCTATCTCTTTGATGGATGAAAGAGGCTACTAGAATGCAGATTGGAGCTCAAGTATTGGCCAACCTAGAGAGATTATTGGATCAGCTCGTGTTCATTGTAGCAGGAGCAACTTGCAGCATTGATAGGTGGTAGTTGATGAGCCTCAGTATTGCATCAAGAATGTTGCAACTCCCAAGGCTACCGACTTTAATTATTAACCAGAGGTTCATACAAACTTAAAAGGCATCGACACTATATGTATAGAATACAATGTGTCTTTCCTTTGTTTTCATGAGAGAAAAGAAATGTTGCCTATTTGCAGGAATGAAAGACTGAATTTAAAAATGCTTGTAAAATAACATGAAATCTTCTATCTACTTATTAACACACTTTCCTTGCAAAAGAACCGTATTTTAACCCTATTTGTCACATGTGATGTTTTAACTAATCTAAGAATGAAATTTGATCTAGAGAGTACTAACTGTTGTGTGCATGTGTAAATATAAAAGAACTCATTTTTTAATCTTTTTGCTTTATGAATGCAAATGTTAATCTTTCCTTGTTCTTTGGCAGGGGAGAAAGGTATGGAGGAAGAGGCTTAAAATGGTCTTGATGGCATGGAGGTTAAGTAGAGGCCTAATCCCAGCTTCAATGATGATTTTTCTCAATTCGGGATCAAAATAGGCCACGACAGGTTTTCCTACAGGATGTACTATTTCTCCTATAGGACTCCCTAGTTCTCCTACAGGATCCCTGATTTACTACAGGATGTTACAGATTTATTATACGAAATTATAATTCATCGACTGACCAAGAAAATCAAATCCAAATTGGTTGGGACAATTTTTTTTATTTACTAGGAGGTGTTAGGTCCCCATTCCAAGTGGAATCACTCAAAAAGGCATATGTTAACCGATGCTAAAAAATAGCAGAAAATTACTAGTCGAAAATCTAGAAATTCAAGAACTAGTGAGTTAGTAAATCTATAAAATTCCTAACCTAATCAACTGAAAATGAAATGGGGTGATTTTTTTTATGCACCAGAATGTTTTTTTGATCTAATGCAAGTGGAATCAACTCGATTGAAGCTCGTTAGCATGCTCTAAAAAATAGCAGAAATTCATTGTTCTTTGCCACAAAGGAGTTCCAGAAATCTAGATTTGGAAATAAGAAAGCTAATCCAAGTAGCTCAATAATTACTATGACCTTCCAAACATTTTCCAAGGATGAAATGATTCTTTTGATCCTACAAAATAACTTACATAAACCATTTAATCCAATCCCTCAACAAGAAATCATTAATACTAAATGCTGAAAATAGAAAGAAATAAAAACAAGAGATGCATGTGAATAAGAAGTGAAAAGAAGGAAAGAAAATGATACAAAAGGGCTCTGAGGCTCCTAGGATGGCGAAGACCAAGGAAACTCAAAGACCTATGGAGGAGAACAAGATTTAGAAGCTGAACATGACACCAATCTTCATTATTTTCATCAATTCAATTACATCCCTGCAAGAAAATTGACTTGGTCCTTATACAAAATGATTCTTAATCATTCCCCATGGATGGAGGAAGCTTTCCCCACCAAAATCCCTTGATTGGTGGTTCTAGTTCCCAATACTAGGAATCTGCATTAAATGGCAGGAAACACATTCCTAGATTTTCTCAATCATTGGAGTTCCACAATCTATGCCTTAATTCCATAATATCTTGTTGATTTATTATTTAATAGTGATCCTCCTGTAGTAGGGAGCAAGTCACTAAATTATCTCCTCCTCCAAATCTTCATAATCTACCCAATATTCTCATAATTCCACAAAAATAAATAATATTAGGCACATATATGCAATTATTCATAAACCTTACTAATGAATATATTAAAGTTAAAAATACATTATCTAATGCAAAAATATAGGTTTAATGTGCTGAAGGATGGTCATAGGCCTTAATTTATGTTTAATTTAGAGGCATGGGCCTTAATTTATGTCTAATTTAGAGGCCCATTATAACCCCCTGCTAAAAGTATTGCTCATCCTCTGAGCAAATTAGTGACCTCATCGTTCCCCATTCATGGCCCTAGTGGCCTCTCTCTTGTGCACCCTTCAGTCCTTTCTCTTAAGAATCTTTGTTGTAAGTTCTACAAGGACAAGCCCAAAAATATATTTGTGCATAGAAAAATCATTGTTTCTTGAGACCATTAGCTTGTTTTCTTCCCCTTATTCAAGATGGGTTCTTGAATATTTTTCATTTTGGAAAGGTCTTCCACATCCTTATCAACGTTCTGCTACCTTTTTCCACCATTTGGACACCTCAGAAACCTTCAAAATGTCTTTAGATGAGAACTAGGACATCTTGTAGTAATTCCTGTCAAAACTACAGGAAACATACACGAAACCCTATTAAAACTATAGGAAACCTTTTTTGAGCATAAATGATAGTCTAAGCCTAGGACAAGCCCTCAACTTGACTCCCATGCCTTTCTCTCATTTCTGTAACATCTTTTAGGCCTTGGACAAATGCTAGAAACAGATTAGAGACCTCTTGGAAAGTCTCTTTTCATCATTGCAATTTGAGATCTGTTTTGATGGTGGATGTCTCATTTCCTTTTATTGCCTTCTTCTTCTCTCTTGTGGCCTAGATGGTTGCCTAATGGCTTTAGAGTTCTCTATTTCGATTAGGTCTCTCTTAGTCACTGCCATTTTGGGTTTTAGCACAATTTTTTCTTTCTTCCTTCTTGTAGCAGCATTCTACATTCATGTAGTAGTCATTCCTTCTTCCTTTAGAGTATTCTAACTATATGGGAGTTATGAGAAATGATGTAGGTTTGTGAAAATGGAGAGGGTGCTCTCTTTGCTTTTTCAAGAAATTTTCAGGGTGAGATAGGGTTTGTTCTTGAAATTATGAAATATGATGGATGAATAATGGATAGATAGTGAATATGAAGTGGATGGAAGGCTTGGAGTGCTGTGGTGATTTGTCCTTTGCAAAAAATTATTCTTTTAACTGTTGTCCTCATTCCTTGAAATCATCACCCTTCATAATCTGACTTTTCAACATTGCATGAGTGAAGGAGTGAGCCATAATTAACTAGTTGAAGGTGACTGAGACTGCTGACCCATCCTTAGCTTATAAAACCTCATGTTCCATGCATTGACAACAAATTTCTAACTATAATATGCTTAAGAGAAGATGTCAAGAATATTGCATACTTGTACCTACCTGATGGGTGTTGGAGAGACATGCATGCTGTTGTTGAGTTGATGTTGTTGTGCTTCTCATGACTCAGGTACATCTTCTTGACTACCTTTTTCTTTTTTTGTTAATCTTATTTTGCTGATGGGTTGTCTTCTCGTTGATGTGCAGGTGATGACTTCCTCTATTGTTGCTGAGCTCTAGAGGAATTTCATTGTGCCTGTAGTTATGCTTCTCCTCTTTCAATCACGGTGCTGAAGGTTAGGCCTAGAGCCTGCTGTTACTTCCAAATAGGCTGTTGTAGTTGCCCTTTCTTTTTGAATGTTTGTGTACTTTCTATGTTGGAGGGTAAATAGGTATTGGAATGAGTGGAAGGTGTGGCCATAGAGTGACATGGTCATGATGGGTGTTGGTTGAGATGTGGTGAAGTCAATATCCTTTTTTCCTATCCCAAAACACGCTTGCATCATAATTTTTCCATCGGGCTACCTTTCCTATAGATTTTCAAAACTTCCTGTAGTACTACAGGAAACTCCTGTAGTAATTCAAGAAAGCCTCTTGTAGCAGATTTGTTTTGTACATATATCCCAAACAGTAGAATGGATTGACTTGAAACTTTCTGAGTGTGTTTCCATCATCATTATGCACCTCCCCATAAAAACAAATTGGTCAATGGATGCATGGATCTCGAGAAAAACTAAACATGGTTGAAGTTGGTGGAGGCTAATTTCTTGGAAACCATGCACTGGAATTTGCTGAAATTTCTTGGGCATGTTACCATCATCCATATGCATCTCCCATGAAACAACTTTTTAAATGGACGCATGGATATCAAGAAAATGCAAAAGTGACTGTAGGTGATGGAGGCTTATTTCTCAACAACTGTGCACTGGAATTTGTTGTAATTCCTTGAGCATGTTACCATCATCCATATGCATATCCCCCTGAAACATCTTGGCAAATTGATGCCTTGTTTTAAAGTTATGACAAAAACAAATTTCTGCTCTATGTATTTTTGTTTCCTATAGTAAAACAGAGTCTTCCTGCAGTTTTTTAGGATAGCAAGCAAACTGAATGGGAAAAACTTGAGAATGATGGGTGGATGGTAGAAATAGATGAGGGTGATGGATTGGAATGGCCTTGGCCTTGTTGGAGCATTTGAGAAAAGGAGGAGAAGGTCAAAATTTGACTTATTTTGACTAGGTTTAACCTATTTTTTCTTTCTTTGGTGGCAACTTGTTTTTGTTCATTGAAGATGTTGGAGAGAACTTGCATTCATCAAAGAGATACATGGAGCAAGGATTTATTTTTTTTCATTTTTTTTCTTCTAGGCCTACTAGCCGCCTCAAGGAGGTTTTCAACTAGTAGGACTGCCTAGGCGCCTCAAAGGATATTTTCACCTAGGATCTTTTCTTTTTTCTCTTTTTTTTTTTCTTTTTTCAACCCATTGACCGCCTCATTGAGGTTTTCAATCAATAAGCCAATATGAGGCACCTCCAAGGAGGTTTTCACCTTATATTTTTATTTTATTTTTCATTTTTTTCTACCATACCCTACTTGAAAAACAAAATCACTTTCACGTATAAGAATACTTCCAATGGAGCCATGTGCACATCAAGATGATAGACAAAATGATGTGGAGGCTTGAAATGCATGCTTTGACATGTACCTGGATTTGAGTGATCAAATGCTTTGACTTTCATGATATCAAGTGCAATTGAATAAGAGAGTGTTCTGCAACTTAGTGACTTTTTGGAACCAAACCTCAATATAACTTTCATGCCCTTGGTTTGATTGCTTATCTGGACCATTCTTCATGTCTTCTTCTACCATGACCTTCAAATCTTCCTCTTTTTGTTGATTGTTTTCTTGAATACATGGAGGATTTGATGGTAACCATGAGGGAGCTTTCTTAATTTCTGATTTTGTTGTCTGCTCTTCATCAAGTGTAGCCCATGATTCTTTGATCTTCTCTTTCAAATCTTGTTTTTCTGCATGTTGTCCCCCAATGGAATCAAGAGAATCACTTTTTTCTAATACTCTTCCTGAGCTGTGGTGAATACCACTGAGCTCAAGAGGAGATGTTTGGAAGTGTTGTACCTCAGCATTGTAAGTGGGTTGAGCTACTTCAATGTGTGGGTTTGGAAATGGTGGTATAGGTAGTTGAGTGGGAGTGGATATTTGAGATGGATGTGATTGGGGTTGTGGTTGTGGTGGAGGTGAATGGTAGGGATAACATGGAGATGGGTATGGAGGATATTGAGGAAAATACTAAGGATATTGTGGATGGCTCCCATAAGTTGCTTTCCAACCTTGTTACCAAGATTGGTTTTGGGGTTGAGATGGCCAATGTTGCCAAGCAAAGGGTGTGTTCCAATTACTTTGAGGTGGATATGCATAACCTTAAAAGTGTGAATTAGGCTCTTGCACCATACTAGGTTGACTAGGCTGCCATGGTCCCCTTGGAGCTACATAACACAACTGCATTGGCAATTGACTTGCTCAATTGTCCTCTTGGTAAACTTCCTTCAACCTTGGTAATGAGGAGCAACATTTAACATCATGTGATTCTGCATGGACAACACAAATATCAACATCTTCTTTTTTCTAGTTTTGTATTCTTAACATTTCTACTTGTTTAGTTAGATTTCTAAGAATTTCTATTTTAAAATCATCAAACAAATTTACAAGTTTAGCTTGACTTACCGATCTTGATGCTGATTTACCTAATCTTTCCCTTACTCTTGATATGTGTTTGAATGTTTCACAAATTTCTTCAAATGATAAGTGGTATACATCACCTCTACTCATGAGATCAAGGATATCAATCCACTCATTCCTAATTGTTCTAAGTATGAGGGTTTTTAGTGTGTCGAATCTTAAATGATGTAGTTTTGCCCTCTTAACATTATACATGAACCTCTCTATTAGATCCTCTAGACTCTCATCTTCTCTTTGATTCATTCTAAAGATTTCTCCTTTAAGATCATGATCTTTATATTTTTCTAGAAATATCTTTTGAATATCATTCCATGATCTTATTGAATTAGTCCCTAAACTCATGAACCATTTAAGAGCTCTATCCTTCAATGTTGCTAGAAGCAATCTCAGTCTTTGAGTTTTTAATAATTAACCATAAGATCTACAAATAATTTCAAATTCAAAGAGAAAGGTTTCCGGATCCTCTGACCTTAGACCATCAAATTTTGGAAGAAAAGATGGAGGGATATTCTTCATGTGCACACTATCAGCATTATCTTGAATAGGAAATCAGAGAGGATCTTCCTCATTGTCATCATATCCATCCATTTCTTCTACATTGTTTGTCATATTCTTCTACTACCTACAAAAGTGAATGGTGATGTGGCTCTCACTGCACCACGTGATCAAATAGGGGGTGGGTTGGTGTTGGAGATATTTTTGTTTTTGTTTTTATGATTGAATGAAAAACCATAATGCAATGTAGTTTTATACTTTTGAATTAAATGTGCCTAATGAAAATATTTCATTTTTGCAAAAAGTGAAAAGAAATGAATCAACTAGGGAATAAAACAATGCATACTTTGACACCTCCCTGGCAATGGTGCCAAAAAGTGATGAGCCTCGATATTGCAGCAAGAATGTTGCAACTCCCAAGGCTACTGACTTTAATTATCAACTCGGGGTTCGTACAAACTTAAGAGGTATTGACACTATATGTACAGCATATAATGTGTCCTCCATTTGCTTTCATGAGAGAAAAGAAATGTTTCCTATTTGCAGGAATGAAAGATTGAATTTAAAAAGGTTTGTAAAGTAAAATGAAATCCTCTATCTACTTATTAACACACTTTGCTCGCAAAAGAACCGTATTTTAACCCTATTTGTCACATGTGATATTTTCACTAATCTAAGAACGAAATCTGATCTAGAGAGTACTAACTATTGTGTGAATGTGTAAATATAAAAAAACTCATTTTTAAAAAAATTTCCTTTATGAATGCAAATGTTAGTCTTTCCTTGTTCTTTGGCAAGGGAGAAAGGTATGGAGGAAGAGGGTTAAAATGGTCTTGATGACATGGA